>CM033395.1:1281079-1563163 GCA_019426215.1 Buddleja alternifolia
CTATAAGTAATTAATTAAAAATGAGTTCTTGAATTAATTAATCACTAGTCAAACACATTGAATGATTAAGAGTGATTTACAAGGATGAAACCAATAAGATTCCTCGATCCTTAATTCAATTGGGAAATTAGTTGATGGAGGAATCTCACTTGCATGGAATGCGCGATTGGAAAGGTTCACTTTGAATCGCCTACATCTAGGTCTTCAAGATAAGTAGCTAGAAACTTTTCTTTGATTTATAGGTATCTTATATTTAATGGAGATTAAATAATAAGATGGTTAATTAAAAGTGTTTAATTAATCGAGACAATTAATTATCCAAATTAAAAATAAAGGTTATGAACCCATTACTAGTATGTTGATGAACCTAAAGGGTCACACACAATACTCGGACAAATCCATTTCTTAACTAAGGAAATTTAATTCAAAGTAATTGAATTAATATATTAATTAATTGGATTAATTAATTAAGACTTTTATTTATTCAAGTGTGGCATAAATAAATTAATTAAATTGATAAGATCAATTTAATTAAGCTTAAGTCTAGAAAGTATTTAATTAATTGGAAGTGACTTTTAATTAATCTAGTATGGTGGATTAATTATTAAAGGCTTATTTTATAACCTTGGTCGAATATTAGGTGGAGGAAAATAATTAAAGAGTTAACTTAATTTTCTTTTAGAAGGAAATAAGATTTCTTAGAGAGAAAGAAAACTAATTAAAATAGAAGAGTTTTATTTGGGAATTAATTAGCCTTCTATTCCTATATGGAAAAGATTTAACGTAGAAGATTTCTACATGGGCAAGAATTGCAAGAACCTAGTTTTATAAATAGGACTAGTATGGATTGAAAATGATATAGCTTCACAAGCCAAATTTTTTTGTTCCTCTAGCATAGAAAATCGTTCTTTCTCTCCACATACAAGTTCTTGAGTTCTTGATTATTCATCAAGATCTTGAATTCAAGAATTCTTCCAAAATACTTAGAGAAGTAATTTTTACTTTCACCTTAATTAATCCCATACATTATTCCTTAGGGTTAGAATAAACGTTTATAGATCAACCTAGCTAAAGATTATAAACTAGTGGGTATCCGGGGTGTGGATCAACTTTAGAGGAGAAACACTTGGGTCTCTGAAGTGAATCAAGAATCCGATCAAAGGCGTTTTTGGTGGAGGAATTCGAAATCTTCATCAAAGGAAAAAACGAAGGAGTTGATTCAAGCAACAAGGAGCAAGCTAGGGAGCTTACGTTAAGGAAGAAGAAACTCTTCGATTTTCGTGAAAAATCGAACAAGATAAGATCTTCTTTATTTAAGTTTTAAATAACTAGTGTAGAGATGCGCAAGTCTATGATACGTGATAAGCCCGTAGGATTAATAAACTTGCATGTTTAAATCTTAGAAACTAAAATTTTAATTTCCCACTGTGCTTAGTCGGGCTATATGTATATTTCCCAACAATGGGAATATCAATCATCTCTCAAGTCCTTTCTTCGCAGTCAGTTCTACACAAAGGATTTAGGGTCATTAAAGTGCTTTTCGGGAGTTGAGGTGACAAGGAGCAAGAAAGGCATCTTTTTATGACAAAGAAATATGTGCTTGATTTGTTAACTGAGAGGGAAAAGTTAGGGGCTAAATCATGCAGCAAATCGATGCAACCTAATCTGCAACTCACAAAGGAGAGAGATTGTTCGAAGATCCTGAGAAGTATAGGAGATTGGTTGAAAAGTTGAATTATCTTATAGTAACCCTTCCTGATATTGCATATTCTGTTTGTACTGTGAGTCAGTTTTTGTCTTCTCCAACAGTTCATCATTGGGCTGCTTTAGAACAGATCTTGTGTTACTTGAAGAGAGCTCCTGGACGAGGCATATTGTACAAGAATCATAGTCACACTCGTATTGATAGTGTTTCTGATGCAGATTGGGCAGGTTCTAAAATGGACAGAAAATCCATCACAAGTTACTGTGTTTTCTTTGGAGGGAATTTGGTTTCATGTAAAAGCAAGAAACAAAATGTTGTTTCTCGCTCTAGTGCAGAATCGGAGTATAGAGCTATGGCGCAGTCTACTTGTGAAGTAATGTGGATATATCAGTTACTCATTGAAGTTGGTATTAAAGTCTCAACTCTGGCAAAACTTTGGTGTGATAACCAATCAGCTCTTCATATTACCTCTAATCCAGTGTTTTATGAACGAACAAAACATGTTGAGATTGACTGTGATTTCATTCGTGGAAAGGTGCAACAAGGTTTAATTTCTCCAGGATATTTGAAGACTGAAGACCAACTTGGAGATCTATTTACAAAAGCTTTAAATGGGGTTCGAGTTGATTATTTTTGTAACAAATTGGACATGATTAACATCTATGCTCCAACTTGAGGAGGAGTGTTAAGTGATAGAAAGTATATATTTCTGTAGAGTTTTAAGGGATTTGATTGATTCTCTTTCCTTGTTTATTTTATTGTTTATGTATATAAATAGTTTATATATTGTTGAGTAATATATCAGAAATTCCTCCAATTTTTTCTAAACTCCACATCACAACCATACACATGTACACTTGTCGTTCATGAGCATCATAAGAAAAGTTGTTATACAATTATTTACAGATGGGACAATAGCCTCATCCATTTAATAACAAGTAACAACACACGAGTATGATACTTGTTAAGTGATTGTTATTCTTTCTGGGTAGCGCTAGAAATAAGTCGAGTCGAGCCGAACAAGGCGTTGTTCAAGCTTGATTGATTATTATCGAGTTTTAAAATTTATGTTTGAGCTACTTAGTCTAATTGTTACTTGAGCCGCGCTCAAACGAGTTTTAATCGAGCCGAACACGAGTTGAGCTCGAGTAACTTGATTTTTGGCACATATTGTATTATTTTTTTACTAATCAAGTCAAGCTCGAGCCAAACTTCCAAACTTATAGAGCACAACATGCATGTTGATCAAGCTAGGTTTTGATATGTTAAAAAATTGAGCTTAAACGAGCTTTTAAAAATCGAACTTGAGTCGAGTATCGAGTAGTTTGGTTCGCCTTTCTACCTTATTTTCGAGTAGTATATCAATCACACAACACTTGCCATCTTACTACTTAATTGCTTTAAATTTGACCAAACCCTAACTAGTTCGCATATAAATACAATCATAAACACACATACATGTGAACAAACAAAAATAGGAAGTAGATTGAATTTTATATTTTAATCTACATAAAAAGAAAAACATACTACATTGTATTTTGAACTTTATAATTTTCACCATTCAAAGACACACGCAGCCCGCGGTGTCCCCCATGCAAACCCTATATAACTTCCAAGAGTTACTGGTTTGCACAACATAATTAATGAACTAACTTAGGGAAAAAACCACACATACACACACTGACAAGTTAAGAACACACACACGTATATATATATATATCCTCGAGAACTGATGCGATCAATTGATCATGCAAAAGTTTCCATTTTATTGAATAAATAATTAGTACATATTTTTAAGAAAGAATAAATATGTACTTACATTACTAGATTGTGGCATGGTGGCAATAACTCTTTTGGGCTCTGTAATTAATAAAGTGTTCAACTTTTATCTTGGATTTGGGTTTTAGGCATGGAGATAAGAGGGATTTTCATTCAGAACTGGCAATAACTAATAAATTATCGAGTACTTCAGAGTTGAGTCTATTATTCTTTAATTAGTATTCAATAGGAAATAATTATTTATTGAGATAGTAATTGTTTACGAGGCGGCACGGGTGCTCCGACGATTACTCCAACACAATCCCACTTCCCACCGCTTCTCTTCAAACTATAAAATACTATAATAATTTGTTTTTTCAATTTAATTACTCACACCCTCCAGTTGATACAATCCTCTAGTCCGAGTATTTGGAATGAATTGGAACAAGATCGGAATGGCTTTACATGGCTAAGATGAACGACTACTACCTCGGATCTGTCAGCCTAGTTCGTTAGGGCCCCCCTTCTCTTTGTATTCTTTTTTCTATATAATGAATAGGGAAAATATTGAAGTTAAATATTGAAATTTTAAATTTATTTGATAATAATAATACAATTTTTTTAAAACCTAAACTGACAGTTGGTCGTCTATGGATAATTTATTTTTATAATAAAATTTAAGTTGGTTCTTAAAAAACTCAAAAAAGAAAGAAAAAATGTTAAACAAATTAAAGGTATTTGACCAAAGCCGACAAATGTGGCTAAGTAGAGAGTACATACTAATGTGAGATTAATGTAAAGGAAGTCGGTGTTCTGCCCTTTATTTTACTCTCATATTTCAATTTATCCTTGAATTTATTCTTTTACAGCATTTCTTGGTTTTAGTCAAATTAACTTTATAATTCTTAGTTACTTAAAAACTATTTAGCATAATTGTAGCTAGGAATTGTCCGACGATCAAGTCTAAGTATTAGCATGACTTTTTATCAATATTTTTAACCAGTTTGAGAGTGAATATTTCCAAATTTACCATTGTTACACAATCTTTATGTACATTTTTTAGAATTAATCTTTATTGTCACAATAAAAGTTAATATATCAGTGATAAGATGTCAAATGACGATGTCAAAGTTGTCATTTGAAATACTATAATAATTTGTTTTTTCAATTTAATTACTCCTTTTTTCTATATAATGAATTGGGAAAATATTGAAGTTAAATATTGAAATTTTAAATTTATTTGCTATTAATAATACAGTTTTTTTAGGGAAATTACACTTACACCCACTGTTATCATATGTAATTACACAAACTAATCCTCTTATAATTGAAATTACAAATACCCAGCTCACTATAACTGAAAATTATATTTACCCCTGGAAATCCTCGGTCAATGGTCAAACAATACTAAATGACTTTTTTGCCCTTCACTTAAATTATTAAAAAAAATAAAAAAAAGTTGAAATAATATTTTTGTTACGGCCGTAGCCCCTCTTATAATGTATAATTACCAAAACTCCCCTCTTGCTTTTGAAATTACCAATATCCCCCTACAGGGGGCTAATTGTAAGGTTTATAGGGGTTAAATTGTAAGAATTACATAGAGGGTGATTGTAAGAAGTGCATTATAACAGGGGAGGTTTGTGCAATTACAAAAATAAGAGGGGGGGGGGGGGTTGTTGTAATTTTTTCTAAATGACATTTGGACAGGGACATTTTTTAAAGTTCACATGATGACGTCTTAAAAAATTGATCTCAGTGGGGTAAATGTAATTTTCAATAATAGTGAGTTAGATATTTGTAATTTCAATTATAAAAGGGTAAGTTTGAGTAATAATCTATTGTAGCAGTGGGTGTTAGTGTAATTTTCCCATTTCGTTAAAACCTAAACTGACAGTTGATCGTCTATGGATAATTTATTTTTATATTAAAAGTTAAGTTGTTTCTTAAAAAACTCAAAAAAGAAAGAAAAAACTTTTAAACAAATTACAGGTATTTGACCAAAACCGACAAATGTGGCTAAGTAGAGAGTACATATCTAATGTGAGATTAATGTAAAGGAAGTTGGTGTTCTGCCCTTTATTTTACTCTCATATTTCAATTTATCCTTGAATTTATTCTTCAGGTTTTCAGAGAAAAATTCCAAATTCAATGTTCAATTTTCTGATCAATCCCCACTTCTAATTTAGATGTCTGCACTCCCCAGTTGTAAATGCATTTTAGGATTTACTCTTTACTCACCTAAAAAGACAGAAATGCCCCTCAATAATTGGATTTCTCCATCCACTTTCTTCTCCAGACTTCATTTCCCACCCGCCTGCTCCGACTTCATTCCCCCATTTCCCCACCCACTGTGTCTTCTGCTCCGAATTCAATTGGGCAGCTGAAATCACACTCCTCAATCTTTTTCATAAATTTGCCCAATCTCCCTCATAAGTTCATACCCATCTCCCCAAAACCCTTTCGTACACCGAGGCCTAAAAACCCGTTTAAACATCCGCTAAGCCACCGTATGTTGCGCCCCCGCACCCCCTCATCACCTCCGAACCCATCGACAGAAGTCGGAGCAGTCATCGATGAAGACGACCACGAAAACAACAGTGATTTGCTGCCATCATCAGAAGCGTCGCAGGCGGAAATTAGTTCAAATAGAGACGAATGTCTTTTAGGGACTGTCAAATTCAACAATGAGCTGCACGCCTTGTCCATTGGAGAGAGTATGACCTTGGATGGATTGTACGATAATCTGACAAGAAGGTGGGCGGCGATAATCGCGAATCGGTGGTTGTGAAGTACATCTCTCCTCGGTACAAGCTTTACGTAGTTGTGAATGACGAGGAGGACTTCAACAATATGTGTCGACTACACAAAGTCCTAGACGTGGACGTGGTGGATATGTCCGCGTTTCGCAAAAGATCACCGGGGCCAAGGAGGTGCTTCCATTAGGTAGTTTACATACACATTTTGACGCCTTAACATACTGTATTTGTCGCCTTTAACATACATCATGCTCAAGTTAAACATACTTCATGTTGAAATTAGCAATACTTAGTGTACACAAAAAAATTACTTCATGATCTCTTTACAAATACTTCACTGTACACATACGTCATGATCTCTTTAAAAATACTTCATGTTCTTATTAATAGTACTTCCTTTTCTTTTAAAATTACTAACTTCATTTGTGCTTAAACATACTCCATGGTTGCTGTAACAATACTACATTTGTGCTTTAAACATACTTCATTAACACTGTAACGATAGTGCGTTTGTGCTCATGATTGCTGTAATAGTACTTTCTAAATGTAGTTCTCATGTGTTGATGGTAGTTAAAAGGTGTCCTAAATGTAGTTGTTCTTCATGTAGGGACCTAGTGCGGTATAGAACCATTATACGGGATTTTCCAATGGAGATTGCAAGTGCCACTTTTGAATGCACTCTCCATTTGGGAAAGCCTACATAGTAATTTTATATCCCATAAGGCCCATACGCGGGGACACTTGTAGTTTGACGCCTTTTAAATGTAGTTGTTTATAACGTAGGGACCTAGCGCGGTATAGAAACATTACACTAGCTTTTCTAGTGGAATCTGCTGGTGCTTCTTTTGAATGCAGACTCCATGTGGAAGTGCCAGTATTGTTTTTTTTATATCCCACATGGCCCCTACGTGAGGACACTTGTAGTTTGACACCTTTTAACCCGTAAGACAACGACACTAACGCTTTGACATTTATTGTCGTTTTGTGTTTTGTTTACTTTTATTTGACATTATTACCTTTTTTATCGCACTAATACCCTGTAATTGTTTTTGTTTCCATGAGCACGATGAAGAGGATGATGATTGGAAAATATCATGACGGGTTGGGTGAATTGAGTAGATCGATATCATAAAGGGTTGCTTGCTAAGCCCTAAATTTGCTCGTGTTGAAACTCTTAATGGGGAAATTTGTTTTGAAACTCTTTTGAGATGTTAGTTTTGTCTTTGTTGATTGATAACGTTTTATATATTTATTATGAATATGTTGACACGTTTTGTCGTATTTATTGATTTGGTTTTGTAGTATTTACTGTTAATTCATGTTTTTATGATATAAATAGCACGTAAATATGGCACACAAATTTTAATGTCACAATTCTTCCATTCGAATTACATATACATCATTTTAATGTACACATACGTCATTTTACATGTAAACATATGTCTTTTGATGTGTACCAATTCGTCATTTTTATTATATGAAAAATGCATCATTTTTATTGTATCTATATGTCATTTAATATAATATATACGTCACTTAAAATATAATCATACGTCAGTTATATGCAGCCATACGTCAATTATATGAGGCCATACGTCAATTAATATGTATTAATACGTCAATTGGTGTGTAGACATACGTCAATTGATGTGTATTCATACGTCCATTGATATGTATACATACGTCAATTGATATGTAGCCATACATCAAATTGATTGTATACATACGTCAATTGATATGTATATATACGTCCATTGATGTGTAGCCATACGTCGATTGATATGTAGCCATACATTGATTGATATGTAGCCATACATCAATTGATATGTATGCATCGTCAATTGATATACACACGTCAATTGATATGTAGCCATACGTTAATTTATATGTATACATACGTTATTTCAATTGTGACAATACATTCTTTAAATGAAGTAAAAAGTCGCTTATATGTAATAAAACTTCATTTTATATGTCACAATACGTCGATTGGAATCACATATACGTCGTTTTAATGTACACGTACGCCATGTTAAATGTAAATATACGTCCGTTGATGTGTACCAATACGTCATTTTTATTATATGAACAATACTTTATTTTTATTGTATCTATACGTCATTTAATATAATATATACGTCATTTAAAATATAATCATACATCAGTTGAGTTGTATACATACGTCAATTGATATGTATCCATATGTCAATTGATTGTATACATACATCAACTGATATATGGCCATACGTCAATTGATATGTAATACATACGTTAATTGATATGTATACATATGTTAATTGATATGTAGCCATACGTCAATTGATATGTATACATATGTCTTTTACCTTCTAAGACATGGGATAAAACATGATCAAACATACGTCAATTGACATGTAGCCGTACGTCAATTGAGTTGTATGCATATATCAATTGTTATGTATACATATGTCAATTGATATGTAGCCGTACGTCAATTGATATGTATCCATACGTCAATTGATATGTAGCCATACACCAATTGAAATGCATACATACGTCAATTGATATGTAGCCATACGTCAATTGATAGATATCTATACGTCCACTGATATGTAGCCATACGTCAGTTGGTATGTAGACATACGTCAATTGAGTTGTAAACATACGTCAATTGATATGTATACATACGTCAATTCATATGTTACCATACGTTAATTGATATGTATCCATACGTCCACTGATATGTAGACATCATCAATTGGTATGTAGCCATACAACAAATGATATGTAGACATACATCAATTGAGTTGTATACATACGTCAATTGTTATGTTAGCATACGTCAATTGGTATGTAAGCATACGTCAATTGGTATGTTAGCATATGTCAATTGGTATGTAAGTCAATTGGTATGTATACATACGTGAATTGATATGTATACATACATCAATTAATATGTATACATATGTCAGTTGATATGTATACGTGCATCAATTGATATTATCCATACGCCATTGATGTGTATCTATACGTCGTTGATGTGTACTTATACATCATTTCAATAAAGTCACTTATATGTAATAATACTTCATTTTATATGACACAATACGTCGAGTGGAACTAAAGTTACGTCATTTTAATGTAAAAATATGTCATTTTACATGTAAGCATACATCAGTTGAAGTAAGTTAAGTTTCGTTGTATTATACAATGTATTATACAAATATAAGTCAATTTACATGTATTATACCATGAACCCTATACCATAAAATTCTAAAGCCTAAACCCTAAACCATAAACCCTAAAGGCCAAAGCATTATTTTTTGTAAGGAATAATTGTGTATATTTGTAATATTTTAAAGTTGTATTATACAATTTATTGGAGAATAATAGGAGTTGAATCGATAAAGGTACATATCTTTCCACAAACATAATGTGTGTAAATACTACTACTAGTGATCACAAGTGTAAATTTTGTGAGTTTGTTGTTTTGAAATACTCATTCACATGCTTATATTTGGGCATGTTATGTATATTTTTAATGTCACGGAGGTGCATTAAACAACATACTTGGAGCAAAATACTACATATCAATTGACGTATGTATGCATATTAATTGGCGTATGGCTACATATCAACTGATGTATGGATACATATCAATTGATGTATGTATACAACTCAATTGACGCATGTCTACACATAATCTGACGTATGCTAACATACCAATTGACGTATGACTACATATCAATTAACGTATGTATACAACTCAATTGACGTATGTCTACACATCATATGACGTCTTATAACATACCAATTGACGTATGGCTACATATCAATTGACGTATGTATGCATATCAATTGGCGTATGGCTACATATCAATTGACGTATGGATACACATCAATTGACGTATGTCTACATATCATCTGACGTATGCTAACATACCAATTGATGTATGGCTACATATCAATTGACGTATGTATACATATCAATTGACGTATGTATACATACCAATTGACGTATGATTATATTTTAAATGCGTATAGATTATGTTAAATGACATATAGATACAATAAAAATGACGTATTGTTCATATAATAAAAAATGTATCATACAAATCGTCCATAACATCATTAACATCAATCAAATAAATTAACTATTTAATCGTTAATGACAATCAATCGCGTCGTCAACTATGCCTTTTATCTCAGAATGACTGCGGCCATACGTGCCTGAAAATAATCTAAACCAATGGTATCGTGATACGACCAAAATTCCTAAGTATCTATGACAATACACTCTGCCCACATGCACACAAAAACCCCACAATCCACCCCTCCCTCTTGTTGGTGGCAATCCTTCTTTTTTTCCACGGCTCCCTCGCTAATATCATAACCCAACTTGCTTTTCAGATAACTCGAGAAAAACTTAGCCTACAAAAAGGAATTTAACATTTTAAATATTTTTTTAAATGTTCTCATTTAAAATGAAATGTAAATGAACTCACAATGAGTTTTGCCGCTGCTGATTTTTTCGGGGTCCAGACAGAATTCATGTGTATGAACTTTTTCTCCTTCGTATCAATAACTAGGAGTGACCAATGAAATTCGTCGACAATTGGGATCATGATATACCGCCACGTGTTCATGATGTCCAGTGTCAGCTTCTGTATAGATTTGGCTAATGTCCAATCAAGTCATCAGCAACACCTATATACTGATTATTTTGTGAAGTTTCAGAAGGACTTCAACCTATCAAGTGTTAGTTTGTTAGTATTTACAATCTAACAAAATCCCAACACGTACGATTATTTTTTTAGATTCTTCTATAATGATACCTGAAAATAAGAGGGAGAATAGAAGACGGGGTTGCCAACAGTCGCTGAAACGACATTGTTACACAAAATTTCCACGTAGCAATCCACCAAAGACGAGGATAGTGCCTCCCCGAACAAAAGATCACAAAATTCTTTGTGACGAAGATCAAATACAGGTGCATCCCTAACAGGCACACTGCAACTTGAGATTTAGCATTATTAGCAGACAAATCAATTAAAATAAATAAAGATAAGTAATATAGTTAGTATTTGTACTCCAGCATGTCTCCACAAATATAAACATCAATGATCCGACAATCATCGTCACTTAGGTCGGCCCACCCCTTGTAGTCCATCCTCCCTTTGTACTACTTAAGGGTATTCTTACTATTAACTTCATGAGATGATATATCATTGTTGTCGACTTCAATCGGAATCTGTACATACATGTCGTAGTCTCAGTTGTAGTATGGTTTCGTGTTAAATGCAGTAAATATTTGCATAAATGAAGTATGTGTTCCTAATGAATGCAGTATACAAAGTCATGTTTAATTTAGTATGGTTTCCTTATAAATGACGTACGGAATTGTACTAACCAAAGTATGAGGTCTTACTCATTAACGTATGGAGTACTTTAATTGAAGTATGTAAATTCATGTTTTACTCCGGTATTGATTTGTCACAAGGAAGCAAGCCTAATACAGAAAATATTAATTCTTAGTAATACCAGGTAGTATATCAATGGTTTACATCTTCACACCCGGTACGTATGTGTCTTCAAGTCACCAACACCTTCTTCACATTTCTTTTCCTCTTCCTCTATCTCTTTTCCTTCAGCCATCTTTTTCTCTTCCTCACTCTCTGCCTCTCTCTCATTCTCTTCCCCCCTCTCGTTCTCTACCGCTCTCTTGTTCTCTTCCTCTCTCAGTCTCTGCCTCTCTCTCTGCTTCTTCATATCTCTCTTTCTTTTCCTCTCTCTCTCTGCCTCTTCTTTCACGTCTTCATTCTCTTTCATCACACCAGATTTGCCAACATTCTTCTCCTCTGGTTTTCTTTTCTTCAACTGAATAAGGGAGTCAATTAGGGCATCATCATCTAAGTCAAACATGATTTTTCTTGCCTCATGTAAAAGAACCCTTTTGCCCATTCGTTCAGTTACCTTTTTTCTTGCCACTTGTTTCAAAGCCGAAATATGATCAAAATCATCTGGTGTTACTGGTACTATAATTGGCTTTATATATTTTATCTTATCTTTGAAAGGATAAATCTCAATAATCTGGTAAGACATAAAATTTCAAACTTGTAATGAATTTTTAAGGGAGATTGAACATTGTAAACACACTAATTACCTCATCTAGAGTAAGTGCTCCAAATTTTCGCGCAACAGCATCTATGCCATTGGAGATGATGGTCCTCCCCTACTTAAGAAGTTGTGGGACAGAGCGCACCACGCTTTGAGTTCCCATGGATGACACATGCTCAGTAACCCAAACCTAGAATGGCACAAATAACAATTGAGTATTTAGATCTATGCAATTTAATACGGTTTTCCAGAAAACATACTTTATTTAACTGTAGAGCAGAACTAATACAAATTATCATAAGCCCAATTGTACATCCACTAATGTATCTCATCTACCCAGCAGTATAGTCGTAGATTTGTTGCATCAAAAACAAGTGAACTGCGCCCTCTCAAGCATACTCCCCGAGGTATTCCAAATCATCCATGTAAGCAAGCAAAAATCCCGGAGTACGAAAGTTATTGCATGAAAATAAAATAGCATTACACACAAAAAGAACATAGATCCTAACAAAATCCTCTATATCAGCCTTCGATTTCGTAGAGACTAACTCATGCAATTTCATAACAATATTATCCCACTTCATTTCACTCAATTTCCTGTTAAAATGTTTACTTAATGTTTTGGACTTCACCAATTTCATATCCAAGTCAACATACTGACCTAACTCGTGGAGCCCTATCACAAAGGAGAATTTGGACACGAGGAATGGAACTTCAATGCCCTTACCGAAAACAAATGCCTTACTCTCCCAACAGAATGTCCGCAATAATGCCCCAACTCGAGCTAAGTTATGGGACATATTCGGAATTTCCATGTATGAGAAGAACGGAGTCTTCTTTATTGCTTCTTGGTGCTTTTCCGACATCAATCAAACTAATTCTTCCATTAGTTTACGGAATGTATTCGGACGACACCATGACAAGACATTGTACTCCTTCCTCTGACGTTTTTCCGCCATTTAGAGCCTGCAAGGATCAACTAACATAAATGATTAGGGTAAATAAATACACAAAGTCGAAATTCACAAATTATCAGCAACCAAAAATTGAAATAACTCGAATTCGATTCACCTACACTCAAAAATCCAAAATTAGAGGTGAAAATCGAATACCCAGGTGGTCGTGGTGTGAGCGACGACGTTGGTATAGGGCTTCCAAGTGAAAAATTAGAAATTTAGGGAAGAAACTTCGGCGAAAATCAAATATCCAGGCGGCGGCGATGGAGGAAGAAACTGAAGCAAGGTGGAAATTGATTTTGGGATAAATTTCCAGCTGCAATTTGAGAAGACAGTGAGGAAGGAGGCAACATGTTGAGAAGAGGCTGAGAAAGACGAGAACACAGAGGTTGAATAGGGCGGGAAGAAACTGATACACTTATGGACAATCACGTAATTTTTTGATCAAGTTGAGGGCATTTTTGTCTTTTCACAGGGGTGAGGGAGCTTAGGCAAATTTCAATTAGGAACTAGGGAGTGCGGACTTGAAAATTAGGAGTAGAGATTGATTTTGAACTTTGAAAAGGGTTTAGGGATTTTCTACCAATTTTCCCTTTATTCTTCTACACCATTTCTTGGTTTCAGTCAAATCAACTTTATAATTCTTAGTTACTTAAAAACTATTTAGCATAATTGAAGTAAAGAATTGTCTGACGATCAAGTCTAATTGTTAGCATGACTTTTCATCAATATTTTTGACCAGTTTGAGAGTGAATATTTCCAAATTTACCATTGCTACACAATCTTTATGTACATTTTTTAGAATTAATCTTTATTGTCACAATAAAAGTTAATATATCAGTGACAAAATGTCAAGTGACGACGTCAAAGTTGTCGCTAATTAAGTGTTTTTAGTGACAAGAATTTATGTTTTGTTACGAAAATCATTTTAATGTGACAAGAATTGTATAATTAGTTATTACTCATCAATTTGTGACATTCAATGACGTTTTAGTCACTATTGATAATTAGTGGCACATATTTAGTGATGATTTGACAACCAATATAGTTGTCACTACAAATGTGTTGTAACTAAGTTGTGTAATAAACATATGTCACTAATTATCCCTAATAACAACTTAAAAAGGATTCTTGTCACTAAAAGGCGTTATAATACTACAAAAAAATAAAATATTAGTGACCAAATCTCTATGTAGTGTTAAAGTCAAAATTGTAACTAACTAAAATATTAAGTCACATGAATTTTATTTTGCCAGAAGAATAGTATTCACAAGTCTAATAGTGACAAATTGTATATAAGTTGTGAACTTGATAATAAATGATAAGTAAGTTGTTTTCACTTAATTTGTATTGTTATTAATGTCAACAGTGACAACTTTAACTGTTGTCATTAAAAATGATTATTGTGAAAACAAAATTATTCACTAATTATGTATATCTAGTGACAATTTTGACATTTCCTCTTCAAACTTTGCCAATAATATAATTTTTTGTTGCAGTGAATGACAAAACAAAAGTTATAATAACTCATTATATATCTAGTGATAATATTAATATTGTCACTGATTATTATTTAATTTTGTTGCATTGTCTACATATTTGTTGTAATTAATCTTTATGTAAATCAACATGTCCTCGTACTCGGTTTGATCATCTATTCAAATTTAGTATATCTCATTATACACATACATATTAAGTCTGTAAGATACTTAGTCATAGATGCCATATGTGAAATAGAACATAAAATAAAAAGCAAATAGAAATGGGATCAATTCATTTTGGTCCCTCACCTTTTACCCCAATTCTAAATTGGTCCCTGTGTTTTTAATCTGTCCCATTTTAGTCCCTGTGGTTTTTTAATTGGTTTCAATTTAGTCCTTGTGGCAATACTAATTATTACTTAACATTTTAATTTTTAGCAATAGTGGTCTTATTACACAATATGAATAAAACAGGCCCAATATGCTTCCGAAATAAAATTAAACTCTCATAAATTCATACCTTTGTTTGACCGCGTTATTCTCGGGTATCCCGAGTCCTCGTTTTTACGGAGTTGATCCAACCACTCAACCGCAGCAGATGGTTTGCAGGTACTTAGTTCCTTCAGCAATAGACAGCACAATCCTAATTCGTTTTCTACCTTAGGGCGCAAAGGTTTTCCAGAATGAGATATCAATTGGAATTTTGACAAAACATGTTGAACAAAAGCCTTAAAATTTTATTGATGAAATAAATCTTTAAAATTACATATATATATATATATATATATTCTACTCCGCTATTGGAGGAGAAAACCTTTTAGCCTCTCATATTAGAGGACTAAACTCTTTTTGGGGAAGTCCCCATAAACTTGTAAAGAAAATTTACAAAATATTTTACAAACAATTTTATTTCTAAACTTTTTTGTTGAAGAGTAGGAGAGGAATTCTGATGCCTTTCCTTCTGCTTCTGCTTCCCTTCTTATAGGCATCTGCGGACTTCAAATGCGGATTCCAAACTTTGTGTAAAGTCTGCTGATGTCATTGCATACGTTATTTCTTGTCCTTTTAATAGCTGTTTTCCATCACGTTTTGCAGCTGTCCTCCTTTTTTTTTGTCGGCCAGTTTCTGACCCTTTTGGCTAGTCTTTCTTTTTTCTTTTCTTTGTATGCCAGCACTGTCGGCCACCTGCATGAATTACCAATTTGCCCTTATCAGACAAAATACTTGCAAATTACATTTATAAACTTAATTATTACATTTTTAGTTTAAAATTGTAAAATCATTGAGTCTAACTTAGACTCGCTTTGGTTTCTTGACACATTTTGATTGTTTTTCCAAGGTTTGTGAAAACCCCTCAAATATGCTGCTCTCTTTTTACCCTTGTCCTTCTCGGCTTCGGATTTCTTTTTTGTAACCCTAATTCTTGTTCCGAAGAAGGGATTTTCTTGAATTTCACAACTTGGGCATATATGATTATGCCATCGATCCACATGCATCATGTTACATGTTTTTCTCCTAGTATTTTCAGTTTAAGGCAATTTATTCGTCCAGATTAGTGTTCTTTTTTGTTAGAACAACTTTTCCGCATACTCAGTACTTTTTCCTGTGATGGAGTTTAACAGGAATGATCCATTTACTTTATTTGAGGAAATTTTAACTGGATATTTGACTTTGTCCATCTCGGAGAGATAGACCCATAATCCCCAAGCTCTTCTAGTGGAATTTTTTTCTTCATTAATGGAAATTACCAAAAGAGCTTCTTCCTTTACGACCTTAATTCGGTTGAAAACTGCCATATCGGTCTCTGTAATTTCATAAAATGAAAAGCTGGATGAGATGTTTTTTCTGCAATCTCTGTAGCTGGTGAGATAAATCTTAACTCCAAGATATCGCCTCTCTTGAGGTGCGGATTATATTGCCATGAATCATACACAGCTCCGCCAATCCCTTTCGGAAATTTTGAGATCTCCGAAAAACCTGGTGACATAGTATGGATTGAAGTGAGTGCCCCAAAATCATACTATTCTCGGACCTCTTCTAGGTTTGACCCCTCGAGCATCCAAACTCTAGGATATCTCCCTGATCTATCAATCAGAGATCTGTTTGGATTAATTCCCTTTCGTGAAACAAGTTTCTCCCATGATTTTTGGTAAACCTACCAAGGTAAAGTAATTTCATTAATATTAACCTTAGAAGTGCCTTTCTGTGGCGTAAGGTTAATCTCTTCCTCTTTAACCCCAGAGGTGCCGGGTTGACTTGAAGCAATAGGAGTTCGCACTCCCGATTGTTCAATTGTTTCCCTTTTACTAGAGTCTGGTATAGGACTTGTGCAAGCAGTATTTCAATCTGCCGCCGGGTATAGAGCCCCGTTCTCTAAACGCAGTTTCGAGTCCTGCTCTTATAATTCTCGATTCATCACTAAGGATGATGCCTTTCGAATTGGTTCTTGTATGGTATCCCATAATGAAGTCATGGCATACATTGTTACCTTGATTGTGTTCTGGACTGTGTCCAAATCAACTCGTTGTACATGGCCACCTGCCTCAGCGTTAACTGATAGCTGTCCAAACCTTTTATCAAGCTCCTCTAGGTTTTCCCTGAGATGCTTGTATCTTGTGAGGATGGAATTTGCTTCAGATACTTCAATCTCTTGTTAGGAAATCTGCAAGAACATTCTCATGAGATTTCACAATAGTAATGTCAAAACAATAATATTGGCATCTAATAATACGTGTTTTTTCCATTTTTGATTCAAGTTTATTTTTCAAGAAAGCTTTAAAATTCGTATTATCCACTTTTAATGTAAACTCTTTGGCTAATAAAAATAAAGGACATTTTTTAAATGCTTTCTAGACTGCATAGAATTCTTTCTCGTTTATATGCCAAAGTTTGGCTTGTTGTTCAGTGAACAATCCCCCTGTATATCTACAAGGTCCTTTACCCGTAGTTGTCTTTTTCATGAGCATTGCTACCCACCTAAAATTATTGACATTTGTATAGACTACCAAATTATCATCATCTTGTGGTATTGCGAGTTTAGGCAAGTAATTACAAACTTGTTTCAACTCACGAATTCGTTTAGTGTGAATTTCTTCCCACTTCCATTTTGAACTTTCAGTTTCTTTTAAGAGTGGTCGAAAATCCTTCCTGTATCTAGCAAAGTCTTTGATGAAGATACATGCGAAATTAACAACTCCCAAAACACTTTGAAGATGTTTTTTATCTTTTAGAACATCAAGAAAATTGCAATTTTTTTCCACAATATGTTCTTGGAGTTCAATACCTGTTTCATCAATAAGGATACTAAGATATTCTATCCTATTGACTCCGATTATTGCTTTCTTTTCAGATAGCACTAATCCTTCTTTAAAGCATACATCAGAAAATATCTCAAGATGTTTAATATGTTCATTCATATTTTATGATGCAATTAGGATGCTGTCTATGTGGACGTTGAATTCAAAATAATCTTTAAACAGATTATCCATTTTTTTTGTTATATCTGGGGTGCATTTGCAAGACCCAATGGAAGTACATTCTAGATATATTGACCTTGTGGAGTGGAGAATGCAGTATATTTCTAGACTCTTTTTCCATATTAATCTGATAAAATCCAGATTTAAAATCAAACTTAGAAAACACTTTAGCATTTTTTATGCAATCAATTAGGTGTTCTCTACTCAGGATGTAGTAACCACCAAATTCAAGTATCTTGTTAATACCCTGATAGTTGATTACTAATGAGGCTTTTCCTTTTTTTAGCTCACCATGATTTCTTACCAAAAAATCAGGGCTACTGTAAGAAGAGACTCCAGGTTCAATGAGTTTAAGATTGATATGCTCTTTAATAATTTCTTGCATATCTTTCTTATCCACCATATTCATCTGGATTGGCTTGTAACGAACATACTCATACTTACATTGTTCTTTCACCTTTAGAGTAGCTTTGATCTTGTTTTTATCCCACCGAGCCAAAGGATTCTCATTGAAATTCCTCTGGATTAATCTTGTAACATGTTCGAGAGAAAGCTTAATTTCTTTGTCCATATCAAAGAAGGACTGTTTTTCTTGTAAAGCATTTTTAAGAAGTCTAATTCCTTTTTCATTAAGAAGTTTGGTTCCTTCTTTAGAAACCTCACAATATCCCTGTTGCCGGAACGACAAAAGAGCTTTTCCAAATTTCCTTTTATCCTGCATTTTAGGATGGGTTAATTTGGCTTCGTCAAAATTACCACATTTGCTGCGAAAATTTATAGGCATTATCCGATTCAATGCCTTTTCTCGTCGCAAAATCTGTATCTCATTACCACAATCATTAGTAAATATCAACAAGTTCTTGTGGTTATCTTGCACATATTTTGCAAATGTCTGGATAAAATTATTATCCAACAAAATATCTGCTTCTGTCTCATGAAAGTAAATAGGCTGCATTTTTACTTTAAATCAAGGTGTACCAAATGCTCCTCCAATCATGATTTGCGCTTCTCGTATACCTTTTTTGAGTATTAGGATTTTCTGAGAAAAATCCCTGCAATAATAGGTAAGGATTCCATAGCATTGCTAGGAAAAACACCGTGTTTTTTCGTACAAATCCCTGATCCAGAGTCAATGTAAGCTGCAAAATATTCCGACTTATATTGTGCATATAACACACCCACGGATATGTATATTGAAAATGGGCTAGTCATTTAAGCTGCCAATTTTGAGGTTGCTTCCTGTAGTAATTGCAACTCGTCTGGTAAACAACATAGCAAATGATGAATTACCCATGTTTGATAATGAACTGGTTCATTTTGGAAGTCAGGGGAGGTCCTCACCTGTTTCCAAAATTCAATGCTTTTCAGAACATAATGTTGTTTGAATGGAATTCTTTTCAAACAATTAATTTGGTTAAAACCTCTACCGTAATAGGGGTCAATAGCGTGATGCAAATTTGGATGCATATAAAATATTCGACACCCTAGATTATGGTGTAAAACTTGACGATTAAAATCCGCCACCCTTTAAATCATAAGGAATTGGTTATAGAAATTGCATTAGCCATCCAACTTTGATGAGATGACCGTCTAAATAAAATTCCATACCTTTTCCTTTTCTTCCCCAAGGTTTGTGATCCTCAAGGAAACTTAATCTCAAGGTTACCACTCCTTGGTCTCGTCCTGCAATACCTGAAACAAATACTTCATGGCCTGCCATGCCTTCATATTTGCCAATAACTGGTTGCTGCAAGTAATATAAATCTTCACAAGGAGAGTAATTATCTTTCTTTGTAATGTCAAATATAACTTGCACTTCTTTCCATCCTTCAGAGCATCTAATTTTTACATTATTCACCCTAATAGCTTGAGGAGTTAAATCTTCAATTAATTCTTTTCCTTTTAAACTCCTATTCCTTTCTTCTGAAAAGGACATCCTGCTATTAAAATTTGTTCTAGAGCTAACTGATCGATCTAGAACTGGATGGTCTCTAATTAAAATATCGACACCCCCAATTCTTGGTATTTGAATTAGATCAGGTGTCATTACTTTAACAAATTCCTTGAAAATTCTTGGAATCTCAATATACTCTATCCTCATAAACAAATCAGAATGATGTATGTTGGAAATACATATGCTATTCTATAAGTTATATTATACGGTCTATTACCTTCTTTCATAAGATCATTCCTTTTAAAATCTAGATGAAGGGTTATGACCCGACTGAAATCTTGATCAGCTAGGTTATATGCAATTCTAGGATGAATATGAAACATAAGTTTTCCAACATATAAATTTCCTACCGTTGTACCAAGACAACCATCTCTTAAATTATTGATTCATTTATCCATTATAGATAAATGTAATGGAGAATCAACTCTTTCTTTGAAAGTGGCTTTAATTACTACTTTAATGGTTCCGATATGAATCCATTTCATAGTAACCGCTACTTTCTCTGGAAGTTTACTTAATTCCTCTGAAGTTTCTTCTTTAGGAATAAGTTGCATATCCATCACATTACCGATTAATTCCATAGGAATTGAAAACACTCCTAAGCTTACTTTGTAAATGATGTTATGCTTCCGTTGATTTAATCCTATTTGGTTTAGGATTCGTATTATTCCTCTAACTCTTGCCGCATTATCATTTCCATGGTTTTGTTTGATACTGATAACCTTGAAAAGAATCCTGACAGGCTTTCCCATGTTTGGAGCCTATCACCTTCGTTGAAGTTATTCTGATTCGGTTGAAGATCCATCCAAATCACTTTCTATTTCTTCCTCATAGACACTTTCATCTGAGGGGACATCTTTAAATTGGTACCAATTCTTCATAGAAAACTGTATCCAGAATGTCTGCCGTGGCTTCAAATTGTCGTAATTTACCACTTTTCTTCAGGCAGTCTGGTGAAATGTGGCCTCGGGCTCTACATGTCTAGCAATTATAATCTTTGAAGCTTTCATTTGTCCGAGTATGGGCACGTCTGAAAGTTTGCCTTGTGGGGGGTTTTTCCCATGGATCGTCCATTTGTTTTTCGGGATCCTTAGGAAGACACCCTTGTCGGTTCGGATCTTTGGCTAGATTTGTAAGATCGGGATTTTGCTTTGGACCACCAAGACTTTCGTCTGAAAAAAGATAGCCTTTTGTAACCCCTTTTATTGGAGTTACCGTCTTGCTTTCTCTTCTTTTTGTACTCAATTGGTTCTCCAATAATTGTTGGAAAATCATTGTTGTCACAGCAAAGAGGAGTTTTCTTTATTTTCTCTCTTAGTTTCTTCATGTTCTTCTGAAGGGAGACTTGATAACACCAGTATTTCAATTTGTCTTTTAAGAAAGACATTCGTCTGGCGACTGAATCAAGTTGTCCTTTCGGTACCTTGTGGGATTGGATTAACATCTCCCTCCAAGGACTACAAATTTTTGCACAGAACATAGGTGCCACAATATCTGATTTCATGTTACTTTGGAAGAAGTATTTGCGGAACCAATAGATATATTCATCTATTGCACAAATATTTCTTAGTTCAATACCATAGAGAGCTTGCGTGTACTCTCTAGTTTTTTCAATATTGCTTTCATCGAAGTATCCATCTCCGACGAAATGCAGTTTAACTATCTTTCTGCAATAACACTTTTAGATTCTCCGGCTAAAACTTCTTGCTTGGTTGTTTCCGTGGTATGATCCCATCCTACTTTTACGGATCCTTCCAAGCTTAACTCCATTAATATAATGAAGTTCTCTTTATCGAGTTCTAATGTGGTCGCTGCTATTTTTATAGTCGCAACCCATTCATCGATCAATTTCACGATGTTTTGGAAATCGATGATATCCAAATTCAAGATAGTACCATATGGATGCAAGGGTTGTAACATGGTCCTTGCCCAAGGTGTATTTTCTAGTACCTTGCTTGGATTTCTTTCTGGATTTGCTCTGAACCTTGTACCCCCAAGAGCTGGGGATGCATTGGTATAAAAATCCGCACTTCGCACTTTCACGCATCATTTCATCCAGTGGAGGATTATATGATGCGGAACTTCCTTCTGGCGGTGGTAATGCCAGGATTGATTCGTTGGTTTTGACATTAACCAAATCCACAACTGCTAGTCGAGAAAAAGATTCAGCTAGTTCTTGTAGATCAGATAGATCTACTCTTGATATCTCCATATTAATTTATATTTTTGACGATATCATTAATTAGATCTTCCTAAGTTTTTGGCTTCGGAATTTCGTAGCCTTACCTTTCTGGTGTAGAAGAGGTACCTTTCCAAGGGCGTCGCTGATCCTTTCTTTGTTGGATTTGGATGTCCCGGTGTTACTTCTGTATTTTCCTTTTAGATCTGAGATGTCAATCTTCAGATCCGTCATAGTTTTACCCAGATCTGGTAGGATTTGTAGTATTTCATCAATCTTTTGGTTCAAACTGTGGCCATAGCTTGAACGAGTTTTTGGATTTCTCTAAGGTCCTGAGAGAACTTAGAATTATCTGCCTCAATTTCCTTCCATTTAATGAAGGATACCTGGTTTTCATAACTACTCGAATGATTGTTCGATTGTTCCGTACTTGTTTAAATCTCCTCCATTAGGAAATAAAATATCATACGTAAAATTAAAATATTTATTTCATCCATAAACCTAAGGCTCTGATACCATTTTGAAAGCAGGATCCCAAAATTGCCAAAATGGCCTAAAATGGCTTTGCAAGTCAATAAATAAGAATTATTTTTGCTTTAAACCTTTAGAAGAACCAAATCGAGACTTTTTAAAAGCTGAGGGACTGATTTGAAATTAGATGTAAAGATCAAGGACTAAAATGGATTTCTCCCAAATAGAAATAAAACAATCCAAAATTTCCTCATATAATTGCCATGATAGACAATACCATATCTATGATACCAAACTATGCGGCAAAAGACAAAACATAGTAAAAGTTACAAACTAGTAAATTAGGATAGAGATATATATATTAATTAGGAATAATTACAAAAAACTCCTTAATTTATAGACCAAATACAACCCTTCTCATCTTTGTCCAATTACTTCTACCTCCCTAACTTTACTGTCCGACTAACAAATGAGATCCTTTCGTTAACTTTTCGTACGAAAAATGAGGACGTCATCACTTAATTTTTTTGAGAATCTTATTTTGCCCTTGGTTGACTTGGTGTGAATGTTGATTATTTTTTCGGACTAGCCTACCTTTTTTGTGTGAGGGCTTCAAGGAAGTAGTTGTAATTGGTTTCATAAAATATTTAGAAATTCTAATAACACAAAAATAATATATTATTTAACACAAATATACAAAATAATATATTTTTTCTGATATATATATATATATATTTTCGTTAATATATATATATATGAATTAATATATATATGTGCATATATAGATATATATATATATATCATAGAAAATATATTTATTTTCTTATTTATTATATAATTTTTGTATTAAATAATATATTAATATACCAATATATAATTAAAAAAGAAAAAAGGTAAAAAAAGTTTATTGTTTATGATCTTCTTCTGGGAAGACCCCAACCCCACCCTGCCAAATCACCACCAAAGCCCCTCCCCCTCCTCCCAACTCCAACCACATTCTTCATACACAAAATTGCTCCGAATTCCAAAAAAATTACTGAAAATTGGTTGGAGGTGCACAACGGCGCGAGTGGAGGGGATTTGGGCTGCACTTCATCGTCTTCACCACTGTGAAGACTATGAACAATTTTTTAATTTTATTTATATATATATATAAAATATTTAAATAATTTTGTATATATATATGTGTGTGTGTATAATATTTTACATATGTACACACACACATACATATATATATATTTCAGATTTTAATTTTAATTTTTACTCGAGGGGTAGAAGTGTCTTTTGCAAAATTTCAATTTTTTTTTGGC
Source organism: Buddleja alternifolia (assembly GCA_019426215.1). Lineage (NCBI taxonomy): Eukaryota > Viridiplantae > Streptophyta > Magnoliopsida > Lamiales > Scrophulariaceae > Buddleja > Buddleja alternifolia. Next base: position 1,305,225 of record CM033395.1, read on the forward strand.
TGTTTTACTTAAGGGCAAAACGGACATTTCTGTACTTTCCGTCAGTTTACATTGGACATCCTCATTTTAGGGAGGTGGAAGTAATTGGACAAAGATGAGCGAGGGTGCTGTATTTGGCCCATAAGTTAGAGAGTGTTTTGTAATTATCCTTATTAATTATGTGTGAAGCTGGGTCATTCTAAGATGCACCAAATCTAATGGAGTCGGTGCGTCAAACACCATTAAATGCATGAATAGAATGGTAAAAAGCACCTATATCACTATATCCGGTGTTAGAAAGATCACCTCTAATATACCTGATTCATCTTAGAATTTTCCGTGCGAAGCCCTAGAGGATATGCATGTTATTAATCCTGTTATGGTCAAAAAGTTATTTACTATGATCATCACACCCACAAATCTATGGATGTAGGCTAAGGTTTAATTAATGATGATGTTACCAAGATCATTAATTTTTACTATTACTTTTTTAACTTTGGGGTTGCGGGGCGGGTGTGGGGTGCGGGCGGGGGCGGCAGGCTGTTATTATATTGCACTCCAACTCCTTCATATACTGAAGAAATATGTGATAGACTGATAGTGCTAACTAGCAATATAGTGTTTTTAGCGTCTTATATATGATTCTCTTCTTCAACGGTCAAACTCGACAGTGAGTTTTTTGCATCCTTCAAGACACAGTCTCTCTCTCTCTCTCTCTCTCTCTCTCTCTCTATATATATATGTATGTATGTATATAGCACTTGAATCATGATCCGTACTTAATTGGTCATATTAGCTTAATCTTTTTTTTTTACTCTCATATTAGCTTAATCTGTTTCTAATGTTCGCAACTGTAATTGGCTAATTGCAAGAGGAAAATATTAATGTAAACGTTATTTAACTAGTATCCAAGAAATTAAGAAACTCTAGTGTGTGTATATATATACATATATATAATTTTAACCCCAAGTAGAATCATATCCACGTCAATACAGAGTGTAATGTACGACTTACTAGCATAATTCGGCTTCTTATATGTTTCAGAACTTGATCCATATACCTAGGGAGAAATATTCACAATCCCTATAATCGTTATAAAAGTCGTTGTTGTTGTTATTATTATTATTATTATTATTATTATTATTATTATTATTATTATTATTATTATTACTACGATCAATTTTATATATTTACCATCTCGCTCGCTCGACGACGTTGCTGAACAAGGGGCGAGCGCCGGAAGATTCGTATTTCGGATGCATTCAAACCCCTGGCTTGCGGTTGGGTATAAGATACTAGATCGCGGCAATACTTTCGCGTGCAAGCATACCAGCACTAATGCACCGGATCCCATCACAACTCTGAAGTTAAGCGTAGTAATACTAGGATGGGTGACCCCCTGGGAAGTCCTCGTGTTGCACCACCTTTTTAAACTTTTATTTTTTCGACTTTCGGTTTGTATTGTTTCTCCAACCCATGTGAAACAAAAAAAAACAAGAAACCCCAATTGAAAAAAAGAAGAAGAAGCAATTTAGCCCCCTATGCACCTCACTCACGTGCTTTGCAACTGATTATAATTTTTCTTGCCTATAAAAGACCACTTTGCCCCTCATCTACCAGCTATTGGATCTAATCTCTTAAAAATCTACGATCATCATTAAATAACTATATTTTACTAAATTCAATTTATAATAACCATAGATCTTGACAGAGATCAATAATTCATATTAAATTTCCTATATTTATATAAAATATTATTTTTTAAAATTCTAAAATCACAAAAGATATTTAAAAATATAAACTAATAATATATATTTGATGTGGTTCAATTTTCACACCAAAAAATTAAATAAACGAAAAGTCGATTTCTTCTTTTGAATTCTAAACTCGAAATATTTGTAGTTATTTGGAGATATTAGAATGTAGAGAGGAAGAAAAATATAGAGCTATGTTTATTAATTTTGGAGAGAAGAGTACAATATATTTTCACTATTTTTCATAGAAGTGAATGATAATGATACAAAAATAAAATTCCTAGCTTATTATACCAGGAGTGGCCGCCCAAATCTCCCCCCCCCCCCCCCCCCCCCCTCTATATTGCCTTGATCAAGTGGTCTTTAGGGATGTATGTTAACCAAATATTTGATTTACTCTCATCCTTGACCTTTTCCTTTAGCACTCCCTTCAGGTAGCTCATGACCTCACCATCGAGCTTGGTAATTTACCTCGCGTCTCATATACGCCATAAGCATCCTTGTGGGCTCCTTTTTTCGTCTTTCCTTCTTCATGTGTGTAGTAATAAATTGGACAATTAAGTCTGTGTTGTCGAATCCACAGAGATTTGTATTTTAGAATTACGAGAGATTGCTACACCCAATCTAGCATAGGTTATGAACACAGAGGGATCGAATTGATAATAATTTTAAGGAATTTTCCACCTTAGCAACATTAGTCTAATAATATGAAAACGTGATTTTAACAAGAATTGATTAATTTATGCCAACACATGTGTCTTAGTTGCTCTCTTCCACATCTATCTTGATTTCAACATCTTGTTTCTTTTATCTTGCTTCCATAATCCTTTAGTTAATTCTTGCTTTTAGTTTATTTTATTGTTTTTAAAATCCTTAAATCTTTAATTCTTTAAGTTCTTGCTTGCTTTGATTTCTCGGAAAACTACAATATAAGTCTCTGAGGATTCGACATCCCGGACTTAATTGTCCACTTTATTACTACACACGACCAGTCAACTTTCTGTGCAAACAAGTGAGGATTTCTCGTGTCAAGTTTTTGAATTTTGTCATAGTTTGGCCCAGCGTCACCATAGGTCCTTGAGGCCCAATTCTCCTAGGCCCAATTATAAAAAATGATATTTACGACCATATATTAGTCCCAATACTTTGAGAGTTTGAAAGAAGTTCAAAGTCTTGAGATTGCAAAAAATAAGAGTCGACTTGTGAGCTATCGATGAGCTGACTCGCAAGCTGACTCGTTGGCTCGCTTGAGCCGCATATGGGGCGGCTTCTCTCCCTCTTTTTATTTCTTTGTTCTCTCTTTATGTTTGTTGTCTTGTAGTGCCTTTCTCTCTCCTCCAAAAGTAAGCCCCTAAATCTTCCAGGATTCTTCCACTTTTCTTCTCCTACAATCGTTTTCTTTTCTCTCTTAAATTCGTTGTAGAATTAGGGAATTTTAGGATTTCCTTTTTTAATGGGATTTGAAGTACTGGTGTCTCCCCCCCCCCCCCTTTTTAATCCTTCATCACTTGCCTTTTGATCCACAACTTGTCCTTCTTCACATGCAATTTTCAAAAATTGCAAGCTTCAAAATCTTTGATCTCCCTTTTTTTTTTTTCTATATTGCCATTATTTTCTCCATACTTCTTCGCAGCCAGCTTCTTTTCTCTAACTTAGGTAACTTGAACATATGCATACACACACACACACACACACACACATATATATATAATCTTTTATATTTATTTTTTTCTCACGTCTCTTCCTTTTTTTGTGAGAAATTCGTCTACCTCTCTTTTCTTTTCTTGATATGATTTCATGTTTTAGTATAGGAGAAGATAATGTTGTCTTCTAGCCGTGAGTGTTGGTCTGATCTCGCTTTTGATTGTGACATGAATTTGAAACCGAGGGAGGGGGGGTTTAAAATTCGATATAACCAGTGCGAGTGATGAGGGAGTGCACTTAAATTCCAGAGTCATGGGCATGAAATTCGAGGTCATTTATGCCGCGACCGATGCATTTCCTGAGGCGGGTGGTACGCATCCCAAGGAGACTGTGTTGGATTCGGCGGCTATCACGTCAGACGATAGTATTGATGCCGAGTACGATTGTGATGATTTTGCTGACGAAGGTACTTCTGAGCTTACCTTCGAATCAGTTTAAGATGAGGAGGCGCAGTTAGCTTCCAGAGAGCCGTATTATGCAGTTTATACTACTCATTTTACCACCTCGCGTGCTCGTAAATTGAGAAAGCTTATTAACATTCAGCCAGAGTATGAGATTTTGATCCCGTCTTGTGAGGATAGACTGCACATGCCCCCTCCTGGCTACTTTTGCTTTTTTTACAGCTATCTCCAAAATTCTATGAGCTTGATGGCTGCTTTCTTAATGGTGATCCTGTACTTAGATGAAAACTCTTCAGCTAACAACTTCTACTCGTTTTTCCAGCTTTAAAAATTGGAAAAATGACTTTTTTTAATTCACTTCCTGGGTAGATGTCAATTTTTAGAAACATAACTTCAAGACCCACAACGAATGGAGGTGGAAGTATCTCTTCATTTTCTCTCCCATCTCGTGGAATTTTCCTAATAAATGGGTAAAGAATAGTCCCGGGTACCCCCAGTTCTCCATCGAAAAGAGGCCTCTTTCTCATCAGCGAGTATTGGACATAATGAATGTGAGAGAATACGATATACAAATGTTGATTTCTGAGGGCTTGTTGAGCCATTTTCGATTGAGTCCTAAGCGTAGACAGCTCCAAAATAGCTTAGTCATAGGATGCATGTGTTTCACAGCCATCATATGTAGTTGCTTTGATATTCTTGCTACTTTTAAATCTGTCATTACGTAACACCAAGATTTTTGATTATTTACATCTTGTTTTGCAGACACAGCCATGTTTAAGACTTTTCTCTGAGGGAAAGCGAGACAACCTGCAGTTAAGGAGGAGACAGCTACCAAGAAAGATTGCTCTTCTTCTACCCTAGGGGCCTCTATATCACCTGCTGTTCTTCCTCTTCCTTCTGCTGTTGAGAGAGCTGCTGATATAACTGTCACAAATAGATAATTTCTAATGCTAGCATATCTAGGATTAGATAGGTAGATTTTCAAGCATGAAAAGTTTGAATTTAAGATCACTAAAGTCTTTCAAAATTGGAGGCTTTCATACTTGGAAGATGTAAAATATTAATTATGGTAGATACATTTTGTCTAGTAATTTTGCCTATAAATAGGCATGGAAGTTTATATATTGAAATGCAACAAGTGAAGAAATATTCACATTATCCTCCAATCTCTCTATATTCTTTCAAAGTACTCTTGCATATTTTCTCCCACACACAAACACTCATTTTCTCTCATATAATTAAAATTCTTTCGTATCCATTACCACAAAATATATACTGGTACCCAACAAAGTTGTGGTATCATAGCCACACCCCGTATAAAAAAAATACACTCCTTCGTTAAAAAAAAAAAAAAGAATCCATCCATTGATTATGTCAAAGGATTCAAATTTTACTACACCCATTCCCACATTTGATGGGGAAAGTTATGAATTTTGGAAAGTCCAAATAAGAACTCTCTTCATTTCTCAAGATCTTTGAGAAATTGTAGAACAAGGTTTTCAGGACATCGGAGATGCCGAAGTCTTGGCAAATCTAACTCAAGCAAAGCAAAAGGAGTATAAGGAAAACATTAGGAGAGATGCAAAAGCCTTATTGTTCATCCAACAAGGGATAAGCCGATCCATATTTCCTAAAATTATGGGTGCCAAACATTCCAAAGAAGCGTGGGATATATTAAAATTGGAATTTCAAGGGTCCGAAAAGGTAATCTCCATTAAACTTCAATCACTATGGCGAGATTTTGATAATTTAGCCATGAAAGATAGTGAGAATATTTGTAACTTTATTTCACGAGTTGCTGAAATAATAAATCAAATTAAAAGTTATGGGGATACCATTGAAGAAAAAAGAATTGTTGAAAAAGTTTTAAGAAGCTTGCCACAAAAATTTGAACATATTGTTGCTGCAATAGAAGAATCAAAAGATTTATCACAACTCACACTTGTGGAGCTCATGGGTTCTTTGGAAGCCCATGAAAAAAGAATAAACAAATTTGCAGGTCCTTCTATTCAGCAAGCTTTTGAGTCAAAACTCAATATGTCAGAGAGAAAGAGTTCAGGAGATTGGGAAAGCAACTCATTCCATCAATCTCAACAAAGAAGTGGGAACAATGCTTACAGATCTCGTGGTCGAGGCCGAGGCCGAGGCAGAGGAAGATTCAACAACAACTATTCAAGAGAAGTTGGTAATACAAATTCTAACCCTACGTGTTATGTTTGCAAAAAATCTGGCCATGAATCAAAAGATTGTTGGGATAAATGCAAAAGATGCAAAATTCAAATCACTCATATAAAGATTGTTGGCATCGAGGAAAAAAATGAAGTAAACTTCATAGAGAAAAATGATCAAAAAATAATGTTCTACTCTTGCATGAGCATACAAAATGATTCATTAAATCTGTGGTATTTGGATAGTGGCTGTAGTAATCATATGACAGGAAAAAAGGAGTACTTTGTCGAATTTGATGACAGCTTTTTATCTGAAGTCAAATTAGGAGATGGAAAATTCCAGCCAGTCAAAGGAAAAAGAACAGTAGCAGTTCAGTCCAAGGAAGGTAACACAAGATATTTTCAAAATGTTCTATATGTTCCAGGTCTTACTTCAAATTTACTGAGTGTTGGGCAATTAATTCAAAATGGATACTCAATTAATTCTAACAAAGATGAATGTGAAATAAGGGACAAAAATAATTACTTGATTGCTAAAATAAAAATGGCATCGAATAAAGTATTTCCCTTAACTATGCCACTGCACAAAAGTATTTCTTTAAAAGTTGAAAAAATTGAAAAATCCTTATTGTGGCATTTGAGATATGGACATTTGAACTACCAAGGACTGAGATTATTGAAACAGAAAAATATGGTGATTGAACTTCCTGAAATTAAGACTACTGACAAAACTTGTGAAGGATGTATTTTTGGCAAAATGCACCAATTGCCATTTCCTAAGACTGCTTGGAGAACAAACAGTCCACTTGAACTGGTACATGCCGACATTTGTGGACCAGTAGCAACATCATCATTTCAGAACAAATTTTTTTTTCTTCTTTTTGTTGATGATTTCAGCAGGTTTATGTGGGTCTACATTCTTGAGCAAAAATCAGAAGCATTTTCAGCATTCGTCTCGTTCAAGAAGGTGGCAGAAAGACAAAGTGGCCACCAACTCAAGGTGCTGAGAACTGATCATGGTGGAGAATTCTTATCAAAAGAATTCTAAGATTATTGCTGTCAAGAAGAAATCAAAAGGCAGCTAACAGCACGCTACACACCTCAATAAAATGGTGTAGCTGAAAGAAAGAATCGGACCATTGTTGAAATGGCCAGAAGCATGCTAAAAGCAAAAGGTCTTCCCAACACCTTTTGGGCTGAAGCTGTCAACACCGCAGTAGATATCCTTAACAAGTCGCCTACAAAGGCTAATCCAATCAAAACTCTTTATGAAGCTTGGCACAGATGCAAACCTAATGTCAGTTTTTTCAGAGTTTTCGGATGTGTCGCTTATTCTCTTATTCCTTCCCAGCATCGAGAGAAATTTGATGAAAAGAGAGAAAAATACATTTTTATTGGCTATAGTGACGAGTTGAAAGCATATCGTCTTTTTGACCCCAAAACTAATAAATTGGTCATCTCGAGAGATGTTCACTTTGATGAAATGAATTCTTGGGATTGGGAAAATAAGAGTGAGAAAGTGTCTATCAAATCCGTTGAGAAGCCAAGCTCCTCAGTGGATCCAACTTCAACTCAGACTCCACTTGATTCAGACTCTGATTCTGAATCTCCTGTAAGAAAGGTGCCTTCATTAAGAGAAATTTATGAATTTTCAAATATTGCATTTTTCTCTTGTGAACCACAAAACTTTGAAGAAGCGGTGAAAATAGAAGATTGGAAAAAATCCATGGATGAGGAAATGACGACAATCGTAAAAATTGGGAAATTGTCAATCTCCCCCAAGACAAAGATGTCGTACGACTGAAATGGGTCTACAAGACCAAATTCAATGAAGATGGGACAGTCCAAAAACATAAAGCCCGTCTTGTAGCTAAAGGCTACTCACAACAACCTGGGATTGATTTCAATGAAACATTTGCACCTGTTGCGCGAATGGAAACAATTCGTATTGTACTTGTCGTTGCTACACAAGAAGAGTTGCTAGTTTACCAACTTGATGTCAAATCCGCTTTTCTAAATGGCGAGCTTCAAGAAGAAGTCTCCGTGGAACAAGCACAAGGCTACATGATGAAAGGCAAAGAAAATATGGTGTATCGTCTCCAAAAGGCTCTCTATGGCTTAAAGCAAGCACCTCGTGCATGGAATAGCAAAATTGACAGCTATTTCATTCAAAGTTGTTTTAATCGAAACCAAAGCGAGCCATCTCTCTATGTGAAAAGGGAGGTAAAAATGATCTTTTAATTGTGTGCCTTTATGCTGATGATTTGATATATACTGGCACTAACTCTGTGATGCTAGAAGAATTCAAAAAGGCCATGATGAATGAATATGAGATGACTGACTTAGGCCTTATGAAATATTTTCTTGGCATCTAAGTGCGACGGAAAAGGGGAGAAATCTTTATTTCACAAGAAAATATGCCGACGACAACATGTCTCAATGTTAACTTGTGTCAACCCCAATGGTGCAAAATGCAAAGCTGCAACAAAATGATGGAGCCGAAAAAGCTAATGCTACAATTTATCGCAGTTTAGTGGGTTCTTTAATGTACCTCACTAACACCAGGCCAGATATTGTCCATTCTATCAGTATTATCTCAAGATTCATGAATGAGCCAGGTCAAAATCATTTTTTTGTTGCGAAGCGAATACTAAGGTATTTGCAAGGAACCAAAAGTGTTGGCATCAAATATGCCAAAGAGAATGAAAATAATCTTATTAGCTACACCGATAATGATTGGGCAGGATCGATTGATGATAGAAAAAGTACTTCTGAATATGTGTTCTATTTGGGCACAAAGCTAATTTCTTGGTCTTCTAAAAAGCAAAAGACAGTTGCACTTTCCTCTACAGAAGTAGAATATATTTCTGCCACCGACGCGGCATGTGAAGCAATTTGGCTTCGAAGAATTCTTGAAAATCTCCAACAAAAGCAAAATGGTCCAACAGCAGTGTTTTGTGACAACATGTTTGCTATAGCAATGACAAAAACTCCAGTATTTCATTCAAGAACGAAGCACATAGAACTCTGTCATCACTTTATCAGAAATCTTGTCAATGATGGAGAAATTCAGTTGCACTATATCAACACTGAAGAGCAATGTGTCGATCCTCTCACTAAAGCAGTCACATCAGATAAATTGGAGCAATTCAAAAGTAATCTCCGCATTACAAATTAAGGAGGGGTGTCAAAAATAGATAATTTCAAATTAAGGAGGGGTGTCAAAAATAGATAATTTCTAATGCTAGCATATCTAATATTAGATAGGTAGATTTTCAAGCATGAAAAGTTTGAATTTAAGATCACTAAAGTCTTTCAAAATTGGAGGCTTTCAAACTTTGAGGCTTTCATACTTGGAAGATAGTAAAATATTAATTATGGTAGGTGAATTTTGTCTAGTAATTTTGCCTATAAATAGGCATGAAAGTTTATGTATTGAAATGCAACAAGTGAAGAAATATTCACATTATCCTCCAATCTCTCTATATTCTTTCTAAGTACTCTTGCATATTTTCTCCGACACACAAACACTCATTTTCTCTCATATAATTAAAAGACTTTCGGATACATTACTGCAAAATATATACTAGTACCCAACAATAACTAAGGGTAAACGTGATAGGAAAGCCACTGAGACCCCTAGTAGGAAGGCTGAGAGGGAAGCTCCTGCATGAGCTCGTGTGGTACCTTCTCCTCAGCTATCCCACGAGTACCTATCTCGGCGTTCTTTGGATGGGACAGTATCACCTCCTAAGCACCCTTGAGGGACTCCTGACCACAAAAATTCAGTTGGCTCAAAATCTCATGAGCGATTACCAGTCCTATCTTTACTCCCAGCCTCTGTTAAGAAAGAGTCTTATGACCATTTATCAGGCATGGCGTCTCCTCCGAGATCACCGATACATGAATGAAATTTTTTGACTCACCACTCCTCGAGGACTTCTCTTCTTCTATTTTATAGGTACTCGTGACATTTTCCTTTGCGAAAAATTCATTATTTATGCATAGATTTCTTCTACATGGAGCCTATGAATTTTACTGATGATCTGTCTATCTTGATTTTCCCTGCTCTTCTAGGAAAGTCTGCCGGGTAGTGATATGATGAGCCATATTCGTCCTTGAGTCTCCAGCTCTATTGATGCCTCCAAGAAGTTAGGTGAATGGGAGAAGCAATTCTTTGACCAACAACTTGACTAAGGAGTGAGTCCTGAGGAGTGAGTTATCCTCTGAGTTGAAGAAGCTGAAAAGTATCCATGCTCATTTAAAGGTTGAGCAAACTGATGAAATTGAGAAGGCTTGTCAAGCAGCTTGCGAGAAAGCAATGTCCAATTTGTTTGTGTGGGGAAGATGAGAATGTGTTCTGGGGATTGATTTTGTTTGAGATGGGAGAATGGTGTGTTGGGTTTAAGGTTTTGGGGAAAAGGATGAGTTGGAGAAAAAGATGAACAGAAAAGGAAAAATAATATAAAAAATAAAATGGAGAATGGTGTGTTAAGGTTAAGGTTTTGGGGAAGAGAATGAGTTGGAGAAAAGCGGAAAAAAAGAAGAAGATAATATAAAAAATAAAATGGAGAATGGTGTGTTAGGGGTTAAGGTTTTGGGGAAGAGGATGAGTTGGAGAAAAGGGTGAAAAGAAAAGAAAAAATAATATAAAAAATAAAATATTTTTTAATTAGTAAAATAGAAACTAAAATAGTAAATCAGCATGCGTAAATATTCCTAAAAAGCAAGGGTATTTTCGTCCTTACATAAAAATTCACAGGCCAAAAAAATTCAGGGAAGATAGGGAAGTGTTTTGTAATTTCCTCTTTTACAGGGAGGCGGAGAGATAATAGCGACTTTCACAGAGTAGACTGTATTTAATCATATATATATCGGAAAAATTGCAAAATTAGTCCTGTAATTATATGGATTTGGCAAAATTGGTCCTGTAACTTTTATTAGTGGCAATTATGGTCATTTATCTTTTAAAGAATGGCAATTCTGATCCTTTATCCAGAAATTGACAAAACTTATCCTCATATAACTTGGATATTGCAAAGTAGTTCTATGAAAAATAGCTTAGGCCCAGGCCCAACATGCTTCCGAAATAAAATTAACCTTACATAAATAAATACATTTCTTATCGCTGGAATACTCCAAGTCCTCGTTTAACGGATAAACCAACCACACAACAGTAGCCGATGGTTCGCAGGCACTTAGTTCCCTCAGCGATACAAACAAAGCCCAGTTTCTTTTCAACCTTTGGGCGCATAAAGTATTTTTCAATATATAATTATAATTAGAATTTTGGCCAAGCAAGCCTGACACAACCTTTTCTTTTATTGATGAAATACAAAATTAAAATTACATAATATTATTCTAGTCCGCTATTGGAGGAGAAAACCTTTTAGCCTCTCATGAGAGGGCTTCTATTTGGGGGAAATCCCCATACACTCGAGTAAGAAAACTCTGAAAGAAGAAAGATTACAAATTTCCTACGAATATTTGTATAAAAAAAGAGTTGGAGAAATTTTTCAATGAACTCCATCTGCTTCTGAGCTTTCTTCTTATAACCTCAGATTTCGGATTCCAAATGCGGACTCCAAAGCTTGTTTTAATTTTTTGACATCATTGCATACGTCAATCTTTAATGCGCATGGGTCCTTGTGTTTGCCACTTTGTCTGCCACGCCTGTCCTTTTACAGCTGGTTTCTTTTTCAGCTGTCCACTTTAATTAATCACATGATTGATTCTTTAATTATTGTACCTAACTATTCAGGCCTTTTTCTTTTACATGATTTTACCCTAGTTTGTGAAAATCCCGGGGGTAAAACTTCCTTTTTTCCCTTATCCTTATCGGAGTCAGGTTTCATCTTGGTAACCCGTATTTTTGTACCAAATAAGGATTTTTCTTGGAATTCTCAACTTGAGCACTCCTAGTTGTGCCATTGATTAACATGCTTCATTGGTAGCTTTAGTTCCTAGTAACTTATTTTCTCAGATCAGCGTTCTCTTTTGTTCGAAGAGCTTTTCTGCGAATTTAGTACTTTTCCCTTTCATGGAGTTTAACAGGAATGATCCATTCACTGAGTTAGAAAATATTTTGAATGGACACTTGACTTTGGCCATCTCTGTAAGACAGACCCACATTCCCCATGCTCTTCTGGTAGAAATATATCTTCATTGATGAAACTGACCAAAGGGGCATCTCCTGTTGCAACCTTGACTTTGTTGTAGGCTGCCATATCTGGTTTCTGTAACTTAATAAAATGAAACACTGGATGAGACCCTTTTCTTGCTATTTCTGGTGCTGCCGAAATAAACTTCAGCTCCAGAATATCACCCCTTTTGAGGTGTTGGTTGTTTTGCCATGAATCATACACGGCATTGGAAATCCAATCCGGAAGTTTGGATATCTCCAAAAAACTTGGTGACATAGTATGTATTGAAGCTAATGCCCCAAAATCATACCATTCTTAGACTTCGTCGAGATTTGATCCTTCCTTCATCCAAACCCTAGGATATTTCCCTGATATTTCTACCAAAGATTTATTAGGATTTATTCCTTTTCTCGAGATTAATTTTTCCCAAGAACGCTGATAAACCTGCCAATGCAAATTAATCTTGTTAGTATTAACCTTAGAAGTGCCGGTTTGTGGCCTAAGGTTAATCTCTCCCTCTTTTACCCCAGAGGTGTCGGGTTGACTTGAAGCAATAGAAGTGTGAACTTTTGATTGTTCAATTGTTTCCTTTTTCTCAGAATCTGAAAATGGGCTTGTGCAAGTGGTATTTGAATCCACCGCTCTGGGTATAGAGCCTCGTTCTCTAAATATAGGTGTAGAGTCCTGCTTTTGTAATTCGCAAGTCATCACTGACGATGATGCCTTTTGAATCAACTCTTGTAATTTAGTCCATAATTGGGCCATGGCATACATCGTTCCATTGATTGTGTCCTGGACTGTGCCCAGATCAGCTCGTTGTACATGGCCAGCTACTTCGGCGTTAGCTGATAACTGTCCAAACTTTTTGTCAAGCTCCTCGAGGTTTTCCTTGAGATGCCTTTATCTCGTGATGATGGAATTAGCTTCAGATACTTCCATCTCTTGTTAGGAAATCTGCAAGAACATTCTCATGAGATTTCACAATAATAATGTCAAAACAATAATATTGACATTTAGCTTGCCATCTAATAATACGTGTTTTTTCAATTTTTGATTGAAGTTTATTTTTCAAAAAAGATTTAACATTCATATTATCAACTTTTAAATTAAATTCTTTGGCTAATAAAAATAAAGGTCATTTCTTGAATTCCTTCCAAACTGCAAAGAATTCCTTTTCATTTATATGCCATAATTTGGCTTGTTGTTCTGTGAACAATCGTCCTGTATATCTACAAGGTTCTTCCCCTGTAGTTGTTTGTTTCATGAGCACTGTTACCCATCTATAATCATTAGCGTCTGTATAGAGGTCTCTAAATTATCATTGTTCTATGGTATTGCGAGTTTAGGCAAGTTATTACAAACTTGTTTCAACTCACGAATTCTTTGAGTGTGAATTTCTTCCCACTTCCACTTTGTACTCTTAGTCTCTTTTAAGAGAGGTCTGAAATCCTTCTTGTATTTTGCTAGATCTTTTATGAAGATACCTGCAAAGTTAACAACTCCCAAAAAGCTTTGAAGCTGTTTTTTATCTTTCGGAATATCAGGAAAATTGCTAATTTTTTGCACAATATGTTCCTAGAGTTCAATACCTATTTCGTCAATAAGAATACCCAGAAATTCAATCTTATTAACTCTAATTATTGCTTTCTTTTCAGAAAGCACTAATCCTTCTTTGTAACATGCATCAAAAAATATTTCAAGATGTTTAATATGTTCTTTCAAATTTTTAGATGCAATCAGGATGTCATCAATATAGGCAACCATAAATTCGAAATAATCTTTAAATAGATTATCCATCTTTTTTTGGTATATCTGGGGTGCATTTGCCAAACCCATTGGAAGTACGTTCCAGATATATTGACCTCGTGGAGTAGAAAATGCAGTATATTTTCTAGACTCCTTTTCCATCTTAACCTGATAGAAACCAGATTTACAATCAAATTTAGAAAATGCTTTTGCACCTTTAATGCAATCAATTAAGTGTTCTCTGCTGGGTAACCATCAAATTCAAGTATCTTATTGATACCTTAATAGTTGATTACTAATCTTGTTTTTCCTCTTTTTACTTCACCATGGTTTCTTACCAAAAAACCAGGGTATACTATAAGCAGAGACACCAGGTTCAATGAGTTTAAGATCGATATGCTCTTTTATGATTGTTTGCATATCCTTCTTATCCTCCATATTTATCTGGATTGGCTTGTATCGAACATACTCATACTTGCATTGTTCTTTTACTTTCAGAGTAGCTTCTATTTTGTTTTTGTCCCACCAAGACAAAGGATTCTCATTGAAGTTCCTTTGAATTAGTCACTAAACATTTTCAAGAGAAAGCAGACTTTCTTCGTCAATGTTAACCCCGGATTTCTTTTCTTGTAAAGTATTCTTAAGAAGGCAAATTCCTTCTACATCTAGTTCTCTAGTTCTAGTTTTTTCAAGAAGATTAGTTTTTTGAGAAACTAGGTGAGATTCTTCACAATACTCTTCATATCCTTGTTGTCTAAAAGACAGCAAAGCTCTTCCAAATTTTCGTTTATCCTGCATTTAGGGTGGGTTAATTTGGAATCGGTATTAAAATCACCACGTTTGCTGCGAAATTTAATAGGCATAATCCTATTAAAAGCTTTGGTGCGCCGCAAAACTTGTATCTCCTTACCACAATTAGTAGTAAAAATCAACAAATTAAGTGGCATTACCACAATTAGTCTGGATAAAATTGTTTCCCAGCAAAATATCTACTCCGGTATCATGAAAGTATATAGGTGGCATTTTGACCTTGAACCAAGATGTACCAAATGCTCCTCCAATCATGATGTGTGCTTCTCTATTTCCATTATTGAGTATTAGGATTTTCCGAGAAAAATCCCTTCCTGCACTAATCGGTAAAGATTCCATAACCTTGCTAGGGAAAACACCAGGTTTTGCTGTACAAATTCCTGATCCAAAATGGTTAGGAAATTTCATGTTAGATATTTTGATGATGACAATTTGGATTTTATGTTAGACCCCAAAATATGTAAGTTTAATTTTATTTAAAAATTATGTATAAGCTTTGAAGCGTTAGATTTGTAATAGGCTTATAGGATTTGCTTTATTTTATTCTAGATTGTTAGGCTAAGTATTCTTAAGCTGAGCGTCTGATAATTTCTGAGTGAGCTTATCAGTAGTTAAGTTTGAAGAACTCAAGCGCCTGAAGTCTAAATGAAGATGAAGATTCCAAGCGTCCAAACAACAAGCTACATCAAGCGTTGTTTATAGGACAGAAGTTATTCAAGGATGAATGAGCGTCTATCAGTGACTGAGTTCACCTAAATTTATTTCTAAGTCCAGAAAGAGTTTAATGCAAATATTCCCAGATCATTAATTGCCAACGGTCATTTATTTCTATTTCATTAAATGCTGATAAGAGCATTAAATGTGATAAGCTCTTTCGGACGTACGGAGAAGTCACCCCATTGACTATCAACTTTTACAGACTGCAGCACCAACTTTTGTGCAGCAAATTTTCAGGAAAAAGGACAAAAGCTGTTCACTTGCGGAAGTGAGAGACACGCGCCTGTGCATGTGTCAAACGGACACTTTTTCCAAGATTGCCTATAAATAGGACTTCAACAACAAGCCAAAACACCAATCATATTCCAAGCCAAATTGTTGTTGCATTGAAGTCTCATTCCTTAAATTCTCAGAAAAGCCAGAATATTCAAGCAAACATTCTCTTTGCTTTTCTTAAATTCATGAGATAGTCAACCAATATCTCAAACATTCTTTTTGAAGAAACCCACATTACTATTGAGATATTATCAAGTTGTTTGAACTTCATCAAAATCAAACAAACTTTTAGAAAAACCCCATCCACGCCTCGCGATCTGTGTGAAGTCGAAGTTGGATACTTGCACTATTTCTGGGTAAAAGAAGCAAGGGGATAGAAGTGTCTTGGAGCAGAAATCTATGTGATCAAGGAGCTCAAGTCATCAATATCCATCTCTCCCTAATTTGTAGAAGATTCTGTGTGATTCTTTGAGAATCATTTTAGTGGATTGCCTCCAAGTGCTCACAGAGAAGAAGGACGTTGTTGGGATTACACCACCCAACGAACCTTACAAATATTGTGTTCTTTACTTTATAGTCAATTTTCATATTGTCATACTATTGCATAAATCTGTTAAGTAGAACTCAATCGAACTCTAAGCAATTAAAACACTTTCTGTGACGCTAAAGCTTTCAAAACAGAAGACTCTAAAATCATTCCGCTGTGCTAACACTGATCAACGAACTGAACGCTTAAACCTACTTGGTTATAGTATTCAAATCTTGAAGTCTAAGTTAACTTTCTGAAAAAAAAATTCAATAGACGCTTAGTCAAGCGCCTACTTCTCAAGCGTCCAACAAATTTTAATACGAAATTTTTGAAGTCGAAAAAGACTTCACGGTCTATTCAACCCCCCCTTCTAGACCCTTTTGTATGCCACTTGGGACCAACAAGTCAGAGCGGTTAAATTTACAAAATTAACTAAGAATTAACAAAATTAACACCTTTGGGTATAGATTTACAAAACCGAGAAATGGTGGTTAAGATCTTTAGAAGTCTACCTAGTAGATTCTTGATGAAGACAACAGTAATGAGATAATCAAATATGTTAGATCTTCTAACTCCAGAAGATGCCTTTTCAGAGCTCAAAGCATTTGAGTTTGAGTTGAATTCCGCCAGCGATGTTGTGAGCAGTCCGGTAATTGAGTCTGGAGCGCTTATGGCATCAATCAAGGGTAAACCAGGTAACAAGGGAAAGGTTTCAGATATCAGTGAGGATGAGGAACTAGCGCTTCTGAATAGATTCAGAAAGTTCTTAAGATATGAATAGAAAGGAAACAGTCCTAAGCATCAAGGACAGAGTTCATATCAAGCGCCTGCTCTAGTACAACAACAACAGTATCAAGAGCCTCAATATTCTGCACCTTCTCCTTCAGCGCCAATTTAGTACCAAGCGTCTAATCAACAGAATCTCTCAACACCCGTGGTCTCAAAACCACACAATGCAAGGTTAACAAATGAACAAAAGATGAAGACTAATCTTTGTTATAATTGCAGGAAACCAGGGCACTACCAGGTAAATTGCCCTTATCCAAACGTATCTAAGCCCTCAAGGTAGGATTACTTGGATAGAAACCAATTCAGGAGCAATCTTCGTCAACAAGGTTTGCTAGCGGAATCAGAACAAGCGTCCGCACCTGAAGATTTAGAGTCTTCAGAGGAAAGCAGTGATGATGATAAGCCAGTGGATGACTCAGCGCTTATTTGTCTCATGGCCAGAGATGATGAAGCGCTCCCTGAGGTAAACACTGAATTATCTCTTCCTCTCTCATATGATGTATTAATTGACAAAATCAAAGAATATTATAATGATTGTCAAGTTGTCGCCAAATTATATCAAAACCACTTCCATATCATTTCATCACTCAAAAGTGATAATATAACGCTCAAAGCAGAATTGCAAGTTCAGCAACAATGCATTGAGAAAAACAAATCACTCGAGAGTGAGATAACCAATTTGAAAAGTGATCTTGATATAATAGTCAAGAGAGAAGCTGAGCTGATTGCTAGACTTGCTAAATCAGAACAACTCGTCTCATCATTGTCCAAAGCGTCAAGAAAGCTAGACAATGTGACTGAGGTAACAAGGTTATTTGGTGAAAAGACTAGTTTAAGATGCAATAAATTCGGTAAACAACCAAACAAATCTAATGTTACGACGAACAACAAAGGAAAGGGTGTTTTCTTTGTTGAAGAAGGCTCACTAAGTCAAAAACAAAATGAACCGAGCGACAATGGTACGAGGCCAAATGAGAAAGTCAAAGCTGACTCAGGCACAAGAAAGACAAAAAAAAAAAGATTCACAAAGAAAGGTTCATCCAAAAACACAAAGAAAGGTTCATCCACAACGGTCTAGATCATATTATCGTTACTATGATGATTATGATTATGATTACTATTATAATCAAGGATATTATTATACACCCAAGAAGCACACACAACACAATGTGAAGCCCAAGAAGGCTAATCCTCTCCCAATGAAGATTAAGCAAATATGGGTTCCTAAAGCTCTAATTCAAACTAACAATGTGACTAACATTAAAGGACCCAAGCAACAATGGGTACCTAAACAGAAATAGAACTTCCCTTTTGATTGCAGGTACCTAGAGTTAGAGCTGATACATCTGTTTGGTACATCGATAGTGGGTCATCAAGGCACATGATAGACTCCAAGGATCTTTTGATCAACTATTGAGCTGCCAATGGTCCTCAGGTTGTATTTGGGGACAACTCCAAAGGTAAAACCAAAGGTATAGGTACTGTGCATAAGGGGAACATCATGATAAGTGATGTTTATTTTGTTGAGGGTCTGAAGCATAATTTATTAAGCATAAGTCAATTTTGTGATAAAGGCTTTGAAGTCAAATTCTCAAGCGACTGTTTCTATATAAATG
This sequence comes from Buddleja alternifolia, assembly GCA_019426215.1. Classification (NCBI taxonomy): domain Eukaryota; kingdom Viridiplantae; phylum Streptophyta; class Magnoliopsida; order Lamiales; family Scrophulariaceae; genus Buddleja; species Buddleja alternifolia. The sequence goes on from CM033395.1 coordinate 1,323,857, forward strand.
ACGCTAAGACAAAATCTACTAAATTGAAAAGTAAAAGAAAAAACAATGTGTATTTGGTAGATTGGGGTTCAACAATTGATAACAACCCAACATGTTTTGTTGCTAAAAGTGAATCTAAAACGGGTTGGTTATGGCATAGAAAAATGAATCATCTAAACTTTAAGACAATCTCTCAGCTTATAAATCAAAATCTTGTAGAGGGATTACCAAATGGACCATTTCATAAGGATCGCCTTGTGACGCTTGTCAAACGGGAAAATAGGTTAAATCATCTTTCAAGAGAAAACCTCATCTATCTACCTCTAGAATACTTACACTACTTCACATGGATCTGTTTGGACCTGTTAAAAAAATCAGTGTGAGCGGTAAAAGGTATACTTTGGTGATAGTAGATGATTTCTCTCGATATACTTGGGTTGAATTTCTTTCATCCAAAGATGAGACATGTGACAAGTTAACAAGGCTTATTTGGCAACTTCAAACGTTGAAAAATCTTAAGGTTGCAAGAATAAGAAGCGATCACGGTACTGAGTTTACTAACAAAGTTGTTGAGAAGTTTTATGCAGAGAATGGGATACATCATGAGTATCCAGCTCCCAGAACTCCCCAACAGAATGGTGTTGCTGAGCGCCAGAACAGAACGCTTAAGGAAGCCGCTAGGACGATGTTAGAAGAATCCAAGCTTGCTCCTAGGTTTTGGGCCAAAGCGATCAACACTGCTTGTTACACTCAAAACTGGTGCATGATCAACAAACAGCATGGGAAAACTCCATATGAACTATGGAAGGGACGTAAGCCAAATGTTTCATACTTTCACGTCTTTGGTTCTAAATGTTTTATCCATAATAATGGATCCCAAAGCCTAAAGACATTTGATCCTAAAGCGGATGAGGGAATCTTTCTAGGCTATGCCAAGAATGGAAAGAATTTTCACATCCTAAACAAGATCAAATCGAAGGTTGAGGAATCTATTCATGTTGTTTTTGATGATGCTAACCAAGAACTGAATAAGGTTAATGTGAATGGCGTAGGCGTTGAAGATCTGTATCATCAAGCGTCTAAGATTACCATTGATGATGATAGTGACGACGATGATGAGATCTTAGTGCCACTTCCTAAGATTACTCGTGAGGTTACTTCGAATAATAATGTAAGATATGCTGATGATCATGAAGGGAATGATCATCAAGAGCAAAGAAGAGTCTGTGAACTTAAAGCACCCACGCAAGAGGAGAATCAAGCGTCTGAGCAAGTGAATCAAGCACCTGTTCAACCTCTTAACCCTTTCCAACCTGATAGACTATGGCTACGTGATCATCCACCTGAGTAGATTATTGGAGATATTGACGCTACTGTTCGGAGAGCCGCTACATTTAATGAGGCCATGTTTGCAAACTTTCTATCTCAATTGGAACCTAAGAAAGTGGATGAAGCGTTATGTGATCCTAGTTGGATTGAAGCCATGCAAGAAAAGCTTAATCAGTTTGAGCGGTGTAAGGTTTGGACTCTAGTACCAAGGCCAACCCACCAAGGAGTTATTGGAATTAGATGGGTATATAGAAACAAAATGGATGAAAATGGCATTATGATAAGGAACCAGGCCAGACTAGTTACTCAAGGTTATTTCCAAGAAGAGGGTATTGACTTTGATGAGACATATGCTTATGTCACCCGTCTTGAAGCAATCCGCATGTTTCTAGCATATGGAGCGTTCAACAAGTCTACGGTTTATCAGATGGACGTGAAGAGTGCCTTCCTGAATGATAAACTCCAAGAAGAAGTATATGTGGAGCAACCACCAGGATTCATCAACAGCCATGGTAAGGGTATGGTTTACAAGCTAGATAAAGCACTTTATGGGCTTAAGCAAGCACCCCGAGCATGGTATGACACTCTCTCTATTTTCCTTGTTGGTAAAGGCTTTTCAAAAGGTAGCGTTGATACAACGTTATTTAAAATTACCAATGATGAAGATATTCTCTTAGTCCAAATTTATGTTGATAATATTATATTAATTTCTACTAATAAGCGTCTGTGTGAGAAATTTTCAAAAATGATGCAAGAACAATTCGAAATGAGCATGATGGGTAAATTACTTTCTTCTTAGGATTACAAGTTAAACAACTCCATAATGACATATTTATTAACCAAGCTAAATATACACGTGATATGATTAAGAAATTTGGTACGAAAAATGCATCATCTTCAAAAATTCCAATGAGCCAAACGCTTAAGTTAGATAAAGATGAAAGTGGAAAGAAAACTGATATCACTAACTATAGAGGTATCATTGGATCACTTCTTTATCTTACTGCTAGTAGACTTGACATTATGTTTTTGGTATGCATGTGTGCACGCTTTCAAGCTGATCCTAAAGAGTCACACTGAAGATCCTTAAATACCTAAAAAGCACACAAAATGTGGGCTTATGGTATCCTAGGGATTCTCCTTTTGAACTGGTTACTCAGATGCAGATTTTGCAGGTTGCAAAATAGATCGAAAGAGTACTAGCGGTACATGTCCATTTCTAGGTGATAGGTTAGTTTTATAGCATAGTAAGAAACAACAATCGATAGCTACCTCTACAACTGAAGCCGAGTATGTACCTGCAGGAAGTTTTTGTGCACAAGTGTTATGGATGAGCCAACAACTTAGAGATTATGGAATAATCCTAGGTCCAACCCCCATTCATTGTGATAACCAAAGCGCCTTAGCCATGACTCAAAACCCTGTTCTTCATTCTAGAACCAAACATATTGACATTAGATACCATTTTCCTCGTGACTATGTTCAAAAGAAAGATATCTCCATGCACTTTATTGGAACTGACAAACAACTGGCAGATATCTTCACCAAAGCACTCAACGAACAACGCTTTCTCACTTTGAGAAGTGAACTAGGTATGATCGATTTAAACGCTTAATCATCGTGCATCATATTTCATTAGGCATGTAATTTAGGAGGAATCCACTTTATTTAAGTCTAAAAGACTTTCTTAAAAGTTGTTACAAGTTATCAAATTGAGGGGGAACCTTAAAGTTATCAAATTTAGGGGGAACCTTAAAGTTGTACTTGAACATGTCTGTAAGCGTCAATGATCAAAAACTTTCATATGCATAGATCATCAATGCTCAGTATCATTTGTGCATAATATGTTGGACGCTCAAACATAAAAAGGTTTTGATCTCAAGCGTCAACATAAATCTTACAAGTGGTATATGTTAATCATTGAACTTATTCCATTCAATACTTAATATAAAATTATTTACAAAACTCATGTACAAATTTTACACGCTTCATAAAGTAGTGGATAGACTCAAATGTCTATTTTGGACTCTATTCACACGCTTCTATCACATCAAACTGGTGGGTAATCAAACACTTTTCAAAATGACGGTTCAGAGTTAGCACGTGTTTGTATACGTGTCAGTGTATCATCAGGCACGTACATTACACTCTGAAAATCCCAAACGTTTTAAAACTTTAACTCGGACGTCAAATCTTTATATATGGGAGTTACCAAATGTAACTTCTCTCTCTTGTCCAACATTCGCGTCCGCAGTAAAAAATATGCATGTCTGAGATTTAATAACTTTACACGTGTTTACATCTTACTGAGACGAGAGAACACAAGTTTCAAAATTATCCTTCTGTGTCATTTAAAACACAATTCTTGTAGAAGAACTATTCACTTTTACTCTCTGCAAAATTACTCAATCTCTCTCTCTCTCTCTCTCTCTCTCTCAAAGCAATCTCAGTTCATCTATTTCGCAAAATTCAAATGGCACCCAAGAAATCTACTGCCACTTCTGCTGAGCCCACCATCAAGGTCACTGAAGGCCTTGTAGTGGACTGGAAATTTCTGTATGAACAGACTCAGGTTGATCTGACAGAGATTGTGGACTCTGTTTTTGAGTCTGGACTGAAGACCTTCCTCACCAAATACTCCTATCTTTTTCCTGATGAAGTTGAATTCTTCTGGAGAAATGCCAAACTCTCAGAGGACAAGAAGTCTATCTCTTGCCTCTTTTCTCTATCCAAGAAGGACTCCAAAGAATTCATCCTCTCTGCTGACACCATCGCCCAAAACTTCAAGCTACCTAATCAGGATGGAGCTTTGGACTCTGTTACTACTGAACAGATTGAAGAAGCATGGACAAAGATCAGTGCTTATGACAATGTTCCGTACACGCTCTTTTGAGAAGAAGGATATCGTCTCCCGATACAGACTATAGGCTGATTTCTATAATAAGTTTATAGAATGCAAAGTGGATATTTTTGACAAAGTGAATCCAATGCGGTTCCAGATGATGACTGCTATAATCCTGAATATCAAGATCAATTGGAGTGAATATGTTTTCGGCAGATTCAGAGACTGCCTGAGCACCTCAAACAAACCATATGGTGTAATTCTCAGCGACCTACTCTTTAGAGCAGAATGTGTCAATTCTGTCGAGATTATTCTTGCCAAATCAAAGTTCTATGGGAAGAGAATCATTAGCAATCTCTTTCACCCACCCAGAGTTGGAGGTGCTGCAAAACCTTTGTCTGAGCATCAAGAGGCACGCAAAGCGTCAGACAAAGAAGCTGAGCGTCCAGCTCAAGAGGAAGCCATGAAGCATCCGGCTACTACAAAGAAGAGGGCTCCCAAAAAGCCCAAGACTCAAGCTATTCCCTCTCCTCACAAGGACGATGAGAAAACAGATGAAGATGAGGAGGACAAGATTCCTCAGGTTAGGCGGAGGAAGCTGGAAGGAATCATCGAACAAATTGACTTTGAGGAACCAACTGCTGCTCCTCCCGCCCAAACGCTGAAGCTCGTTAAAGGAGTCAACGTCAAGAAAATCTTCAATCATTCCAGGACAAGCAAGCGTTAAGCTGCTCCTGTTCCTGAAGAGCATGAGACTGTCGAGCCAAGCGCTCAAGAAATTGTTGCTGAGCCGAGCTCTCAGGGTAAGTTTATTTCTTCCCTCAGCATTCTTTTTCCTACATCTGTAGAAGATCCTGCTATTATAGAGGATAGTTCTTATGCCACAGCTATTGTTCCAGCTACTGTTGAAGCGTCAATCGATGTCTATCCGGATGTTGAGATGACAGACGTAGTGGCTATTGCTCAAGATATTGCCGCAGAAGTTGTTGCAATTGATGCTGAGGAACTTGCTATCAAAGAGGTTCAATCATCAACTCTTGTCCCGGCCATAACAAAGGCACGCTCAGAGGGTTAAAGCATTGCTGAAGATGTTACAGTGCCCAGACAGTTCTTCAAGTTGGACCCACTGAAGACAATTGATCACTCTATCAATTACATGCCTCCAGGGCTTGAAGACGATTTTATCCCAGCAGGCTATAATGAAGAGAGATACATCAATACTGAGAATGAGGTAGCCGCGCTGATTGATACTGATCGGACCATCCGCGACACCTTATTTGACACAGAGCTGACTGAAGTAGAGAAGGCATACTACTTGGCCGTTCAACTTGGAAAAACTCCTGGTCAAATCCTTGCATCTTTTGCCATCCAAGAAGAAAGGTAAGGTGGTTGGACTCCAAGGTCGGATATCGACTTAGGATATTATCGGGATATGAGGCACAGCAAACCAACTGGTTTTGCTCCAAGAGACTTCAACATAAGGGTCTATGAGCATATACATGTTGAGTTTCTCAATCCGACAGAGGAAGTTCTAAACAGAGAGGGTTACACTCACTTTCCTCATGTAGCCAACAGTGCAGAAAATAAGTGTTCAGCTCATCCCCTTCGTCTCTGGAAGAATAAAGGAGTTCATGTCGATGAGCGTCCAGCGTCTATAACCGATGTGATTCAAGCCGAAGCTGATGCGTATTTTGACAGCGTTTGGAACGCCAGCTTTCACACCGATAAGTATCTGAGCGTTGGTCAACGCAGGTGTTGACTACTGCATAAATGAGGTTAACTGGTGTGAAGCGTATGTTGGCCATCAGTTCTCATTTCAAGATTTGGTCAAAGCTCCCCATCTGTTCGGCATAGGCATGCATGACAAGAAGCGTCAGTTAGCCAAGTATTGCCTTCAGAAGCGTCAAGAGCGAGTTGGGCCTGTTGTCAAGTTACCCGCAGTTCATCAACAGATTGAGCAGTTTCTACGTCAAGCGCTGCATAGACTTTCCCCCACTCCTCTCCAATTCAACGCTCAAGCGTCTACCAGTGGTAGTTCATCAGCGTCTTGCTTGAACTTCCCTCTGAGCCACTGTGATGACAATTTTAGATTGATGATGAAGATCACAGCCCCCATTCCACATTTGGACAAGATCTTCACTGAGAATCTGCGGAAGCCCAATGGCTCAAGGATTCGTAATTTCCAAGGTTATCCACTTCTACCATCTATCAGGCAGGAAATAAGCGATCATTATGCCTATGTTCTCTCCTTACTTGAACGGAATCAGGGCATAGCACGAGCCGTGTATCCGTATTTGGAAGAATACTACCGCATGTACGTGCCAGAAGCTCATAAACCCCAGCGTCTTCCTACGAATAGGATTATTGGATTTTCTTTGAATTACTACCCAGACACATTATTTCTCATTCCAAGACTGCAATCAAGGATTTTTCCAAACCATGTATTGGACATCATGGGTCCAATGTATGTCCGAGCCCAAGACAGTCCACTCCGCACCTTCATTCAAGGGACTTGCATCTTCTGCTCAAAACTGAACAAACTTCTGAGAGCTGCTTCCGACTCTTATGCAAATATAGCCAGGTGGAACTTTCAATTCATTGACTTTCGCCAAGAGGAGTCAGCGCTTGAGAAAGTGCCTGTGAAGTTGATTGAAGAGTCTGCTCCAATGTCCGCTTCAGAAGTTGCCAGTATTCCAGCGTCTGCTGAAGAACCTGTTCAAGCGTCTCTACCAGAGGATAATCCTGACGCTCCTGAACTCATTGATTCTGATGTTGCTGAGGATCTTCCAATCGAAGCACGAGCCACAGTTTTTGATCCAGCACATCAAGTTTCTCTTGACTCACTCAAGCATACATCCAGATTTAAGCGACCGGCTCCTCAAGCGGTTCCTTCGGATGTGAGTCAATCCTTTGGGCTTTTGCTGAAATCAGTTTTGGAGGAGGTGAGCAATCATGCTAAGCAAAATAAAGAAGCCATCCACTGGATTAAGACTGATCTAGCCAAAATTGAATCTCAAAACATGAGCACTCAAGTCGCTCATATGAGAGGTGCTGCTCAAGCGGCAGTTGGTGAATGCAGAAAAGAATTTCAAGAACTGCATGATGCTACTATGGCAAACCAACTGGCCATGAAGGAGCACTTTGACAAGCGCCTTGATGACTTGTCGGCCTCTGTTGCTCAAATTGCTAGTCAAGTCAGCCTACTCACCGAGCACTTTTTGAAAGCTGATGATGGCAATAAGGGGGAAGGGCAGAGAAGAGGGAAGAAGCGGAAAGCTTCTAGTTCAAGAGCTTTGATAGGAGTTGTTTTTACGTGTTTTTAAGCCCCTTTCCGTTTATGTTTTAGGTTCATTTATCGCTTGATTTTGTCACTTGTGCGTTTAATTCGTGCATTAAGTGATTTCAGGCCTTAAGTGGATACAATCGAATAAAGGGTGGAAAAAGGACGTATAAAACAAGTTTAGGCCAAGATGTTTCACACCTCTACGACCAAACAAGCTGGAGTTAGCCAAAATCATATTTTAGTACCATTTCCGCACACCGGGGCGCCAAATCAGAAACAACCTCCATATTGGAACGTCATTTTGATATATTTAGAGACAGAATTGGATGAAGTGGCCTTCTACAACGTTGTAGATGTATGTCTTATCGTCACATGGGGACTTGAAGCATCAAATTCGGAGGTCTGTGGAGAATTTTATGAATAAAACACTATCTCTGCGCTGAAAAACACGAAAGTGGCAGCTCCCATTCTTAGTAGGTGGAAAACAAGAGAATGGTAGTTCACATTCTTGGTAGATGGAAAGGAAGAGAATGGTAGCTCACATTCTTGGTAGGAGGAAAGTAAGAGAATGGTAGGTGGAAAACAAGAGAATGGTAGTTCACATTCTTGGTAGATCGAAAGCAAGAGAATGGTAGGTGGAAAGAAAAGAGAATGGAAGGACATGTTCTTGGTAAGTGGATTTTTTTGCTATAAAAGGAGGATTGGAGGCCATCCTACAAACACACTTGAAAACACATTCCCCATTGGGGGAGCCTAAACACATCCTATCATCTTCATCATCCTTAGATTAGTTATGAAGATTATCAACAACCTCTGAAGGTGAAGAAATCAAGAAGCATGGAAGAGATGAAGATCGAAGTTCAACCATCAAAAATACGAGGGAGTTTCTTAGATTTAGATTTATTTTTGTCTATGAATATGAATCTTAATTTAAGTTCCTATCTTTTATCTTTTATGATGAAATAGATTCTTCGAACTAAGGCCATGTTGAGGCTAAATTATGATAATTGAGTCATAAATTGTGTTTTTCCTATTAATTCTATTGTTGCTTTGTGTCTTGATCTTGTTTGAATGCATCATATGCTTAGCTACCATATGCATGATTTATTGCTTAAATTATTCGTTCGAGAGAAGTTAATTTAAGGTGCAAAGAGGATCATCACATAATCCGTAAAAAATAGGGAATTGCCCCTAGAGATAGGTAGAGATTCCCGGGTGCAGTTAGCCGGATTAATCCGGGGAAATTCTAGAACTTGAATGCATGATTGTTGGTTAGATTCTCGGATAGACATATCTAGAGAACCATCAATTAATCATAGGATTATTACAGCCGAGAAATCGGGTAGTAATTATTTAAGGTTTTTTCCACCAAAGCAACATTAGTCTAATAATATGAGAACATGTTTATAATGAAAATTGATTAATTTATGCCAACACATGTGTCTTAGTTGCTCTAGCTATCTTGATTTCGACATCTTGTTTCTTATATCTTACTTACATAATATTTTAGTTAATTCTTGTTTTAGTTTAAGTTCTTCAATTGCTTTAAAATCATAAACTAAAATACAAGTCCTTGAGGTTCGACAACCCGGACTTTATTGTCCACTTTATTACTACACACGACCAGTCCACTTGCTGTTTAATACACGTAAGGATTTTTCGTGTCAAGCTTCCAGCCCTCTACTCAAGTGTCAAACTACCTTTCATATTCTACCAGTACCTTTAAGAGCATTGCTTGAACAGTTTGATGTTCCATTCTCTCGACCGCCTATTCCAGAACCTTCTGATCCGAAGATTATAGCTAAAGAACAAAAGAAGTCAGACTTCAGCAGAGCATTCAGAGTATGCTTAAGGATGATTGGTATTGACTCAGTTGAATGGGATAAGCAACTTGTTTCTTATAAACAGAGACAACAAGAAGAAAAGAAGACAGTGATTAATAAAGAACATGCCGCCATGATTAGGCTTGAAGAAAACATTTCTGAAGCAATCAGGGCTGAAGTAAACAGAAGACTCAATGCTCAAGAAAAAGACTAAGAATTGATGTTTACTTTGCATTATCTATATTTTTATGTCTTATGATTTAGTTGTAAAATTCCTGTACTCTCATTAATATATATAAAATGCATTTTTCATCTGAAACATCTCGTTGAAGCTTAACTGACTTTAACTAACCTTATCTAACCAAAGCTAATTTTTATTTTGGCTGTTTAACTCTTGAACTATAAAAGAATAAGTATTGTCATCATCAAAAAGGGGGAAATTGTTAGGAAATTTCATATTAGATGTTTTGATGATGACAATTAGAATTTTATGTTAGACCCCAAAATATGTAAGTTTAATTTTATTTAGAAATCATGTAGAAGCTTCGAAGCGTTAGATTTGTAATAGGCTTATAGGCTTTGCTTTATTTTATTCTAGATTGTTAGGCTAAGTATTCTTAGGCTGAGCGTCTGATAATTTCTGAGTGAGCTTATCAGTAGTTAAGTTTGAAGAACTCAAGCGCCTAAAGTCTAAATGAAGATCACTACTACAGAAATGACCTATAACAACGATTTTTTTGGGCCTATTACAGCGGTTTTGAACCGCTGTCATAGGTACCGCTGGCATAGGTCAAAACCATATGACAGCGGTTCCGGAACCGCTGTCATAGGTCACCCTATGACAGCGGTTCTATAGAAACCGCTGCAGTAGGGTGACCTTATGACAGCGGTTTCGGCGGAACCGCTGTCATAGGGTCATTTATTCAAAAAAAAAATTAAATTGGACCCTATGACAGCGGTTCCGGCTGAACCGCTGTCATAGGGTGGTTTATTTTATTTTTTTTAATTTTATTTTATCGTTTATAATGTTGCCATGTCGGAATGACACAAAATTCGCACGGTCATATAGAAACGGCATTCTGAACAAAACGCAAGGCTTTGCCTTGCGCTCTCATGATTTTAGCCATCCGAGATTGTTCATAAATACACAAATATACGTACACCCACACATACACAAATATACGTACACCCACACATACACAAATATACATACACCCATCAACATATACACAAATATACATACACCCATCCACATATATACATACACAAATATACACACACCCACACATACACAAATATACATACACCCATCCACATATATACATACACAAATATTCATACACAAATATTCATACACAAATATACATACACACACATACACAAACACACATACACCCACATATACACAAATATAAATACACCCACATATACACAAATATACATACACCCACACATATATGCATACACCCACATATACATACATCTATATATACTCTATGTGTGTGTGTGTGTATATATATATATATATTTATATTTATCTAAAAAAAATACCAAAACTAAATGGAAGAAGGCGGCGGCGGAGGCGGAGGTGGGCGTCGGCGGCGGCGGAGGTGGGCGGCGGTCCTATACCGAGAGAAACCGAGAGAGAGAGAACTAGATCTAGAAATCGAGAGAGAAACCGAGAGAGAGAGAAGTAGATCTAAAAATAGAGAGAGAAATCGAGAGGGGCGGCGGACGGCGGCGGGGGCGGCGGTGGTGGTGAGAGAGTTGAGAGAGAGAGAGAGAGAGTGAGTGAGTGAGTGAGTGAGAGTGAGAGTGAGAGAGAGGGGGGGCCGGTTTGAAATAAACCCGCCCAAAATTTGAACTTTTGGCAGCAGTTCGCCCAAGTGAACTTGCGGCAGCGGTTTGGCCGAACCGCTGCCAAAAGTTCAAATTTTTTTTTTTTTTGACACCTATGACAGCGGTTGGCTTGAACCGCTGTCATAGGTCCGAACCGAGTGCCCTCTATTACAGCAGTTTTCAAAACCGCTGTCATAGATGCGCTGTAATAGGACTTTTTTGTGGTAGTGGATGAAGATTCCAAGCATCCAAACAACAAGCTACATCAAGCGTTGTTTATAGGACAGAAGTTATTTAAGGATGAATGAGCGTCTATCAGTGACTGAGTTCACCTAAATTTATTTCTAAATCCAGAAAGAGTTTAATGCAAATATTCCCAGATCATTAATTGCCAACGGTCATTTATTTCTATTTCATTAAATGCTGATAAGAGCATTAAATGTGATAAGCTCTTTCGGACGTACGGAGAAGTCACCCCATTGACTATCAACTTTTACAGACTGCAGCACCAACTTTTGTGCAGCAAATTTTCAGGAAAAAGGACAAAAGCTGTTCACTTGCGGAAGTGAGAGACACGGGCCTGTGCATGTGTCAAACGGACACTTTTTCCAAGATTGCCTATAAATAGGACTTCAACAACAAGCCAAAACACCAATCATATTCCAAGCCAAATTGTTGTTGCATTGAAGCCTCATTCCTTAAATTCTCAGAAAAGCCAGAATATTCAAGCAAACATTCTCTTTGCTTTTCTTAAATTCATGAGATAGTCAACCAATATCTCAAACATTCTTTTTGAAGAAACCCACATTACTATTGAGATATTATCAAGTTGTTTGAACTTCATCAAAATCAAACAAACTTTTAGAAAAACCCCATCCAAGCCTCGCGATCTGTGTGAAGTCGAAGTTGGATACTTGCACTATTTCTGGGTAAAAGAAGCAAGGGGATAGACGTGTCTTGGAGCAGAAATCTATGTGATTAAGGAGCTCAAGTCATCAATATCCATCTCTCCCTAATTTGTAGAAGATTCTGTGTGATTCTTTGAGAATCATTTTAGTGGATTGCCTCCAAGTGCTCACGGAGAAGAAGGACGTAGTTGGGATTACACCACCCAACGAACCTTACAAATATTGTGTTCTTTACTTTATAGTCAATTTTCATATTGTCATACTATTGCATAAATCTGTTAAGTAGAACTCAATCAAACTCTAAGCAACTAAAACACTTTTTGTGACGCTAAAGCTTTCAAAAGAGAAGACTCTAAAATCATCTGATCAAAGAACTGAACGCTTAAACCTACTTAGTTATAGTATTCAAATCCTGAAGTCTAAGTTAACTTTCTAAAAATAGTCTTCAATAGATGCTTAGTCAAGCGCCTAATTCTCACGCGTCCAACAAATTTTAATACGAAATTTTTGAAGTCGAAAAAGACTTCACGGTCTATTCAACCCCCCCTTCCAGACCCTTTCGTATGCCACTTGGGACCAACAAGAATCAATATAAGCTGCAAAGTATTCCTACTTATATTGTTCATACAACATACCAACAGATATGTATATTGAAAAGGAGCTGGTCATTTATTCAACTTGAATAACATGCCCATCCAGGCTAAATTCCATTCCTTTTCCTTTTCTTCCCCAAGGTTTGTGTTCCTCAAGGAAGCTTAATCCCAAGGTAACAATTCCTTGGTCACGACCTGCTACTCCTGTAACAAATACTTCATAGTCTGCCATTTCTAGCATACATTCGTATTTGCCAGTAGTAGATTGCTGCAAGTAATATAAATCATCACAAGGAAAGAAATTATCTTTCTTTGTAATATCAAATATCGCTTGCACTTCTTTCCATCCTTCAGGACATCTAATTTTTACATTATCTACCCTAATAGCTTGGGGAGTTGAATCTTCCATTAATTCTTTTCCTTTTAAACTCCTAATCCTTTCCTCTGAAAAGGACATTCTGCTATTAAAATCTGTTCTAGAACTCATTGAGTGATCTAGAACTGGATGATCACGGATTAAGATATCAACACCTCCAATCCCTGGTATTTGAATGGGATCGGGTGCCATCATCTTAGCAAATTCCTTGAAATTTTTTGGAATTTCAATATACTCTTTCTGAATAAATAAATCTGAATGATGTGTATTGGAAAGTGCATATGCAATTCTATATGTTATAGAATATGGTTTATTCCCTTCTTTCATAAGATTATTTTTTTTGAAATCCTGATGAAAGGGTTAGAACTCGGCTGAAATCTTGGTCAGCTAGGTTATATGCAATTATTGGATGAATATCAAACATTAGTTTGCCTACATATAAGTTTCCTACCATAGTTCCAAGACAACCATCTCTTAAGTTGTTAATTCTTTTATCCATTATTGATAAGTGTAATGGAGAATTAACACCTTCTTTGAAAGTGGCTTTAATCACTACTTCAATGGTTCCTATATGGATCCATTTCATAGTAACTGCTACTTCCTCTTTAAGCCTACTTAATTCCTCCAGAATTTCTTTTTTGGGAATAAGTTACATATCCATCACATTACCAGTTAATTCCATAGGAATTGCAAACTCCCCTGAACTTACCCTGTATAGGATGTTATGCCGTCTTTGGTTTAATCCTATTTGATTTAGGATTCGGCTAATTTCACTAACTCTGAACCTATCATATGGTCCTAGGTTAGAGTTTTGCCTCATTGTCTCTTCCATCGTTTTATCTGTTATAGATGCCTTGGAAAAGAATCCTGATAGGCTATCCGATGTTTGGAGCCTATCTCCTTCGTTAGGGTTATTCTGATTCAGTTGAAGATCCATCCGAATATATCTCTTCCTCATAGACGCTTTCGTCTGAGGGTATATTTTCGAAGTGGTAAACTGGTACCAAATTTCCATAGAAAACTGCATCCAGTATGTCATCAGTGGCTTCGAATTGCTTTAATTCACCACCCTACTTTTGTGGACAATCTGGGAAATGTGGCCACGAGCTCCACATGTCCATCAGTTATAATCCTTGAAACTTTCATTTGTCCAGGTGTGTGCCCATCTGAAAGTTCGTCTTGTGGGAGTTTTTCCGTCGGATCTTCAAGATCCTTGGGAGGACACCCTAGTCGGTCGGGATTTCTGGCCAGATTTATAAGATCAGGCTTTAGATTTAGACCACCAAAACTTTCGTCTGAAATCAATAATATCCAAATTTAGGATAGTACCATATGGGTGCAAGGGTTGTGACATAGTCCTTGCTCAGCGTGTATTTTTTGATACCCTATTTGGATTTCTAGCGTGATTTACTCTAAACGTTGATAAGAGGTGTTTTTACGTGTTTTTAAGACCGTAATTCTTATGATTTGGATTCACTTATTGCTTAAATCATGTCACATTTGCATTTAATAGGTGTGTTAAGTGAATACAGGTAATAAATGAGAATACATGAAGAAAAGGGAAGAAAAACGATGTACAAAACAAGTTCAAGCATGTTTTTCAACACCTAGGCGGTTTATGCATCTCCTACCACATTCGAGCGATAATTCCGTACATTTGGAGACCGACTTAGACAAAGTTTCCTTCTACAAAGTTTTAGATGTATGTCTTAGCTTCAAATGGGAACTTGAAACATCCAAATCGGAGGTCTATAGAGATAATTGTGAAGGAAATACGATTGCTGCGCCGAACAGAGAAGTACATGTGCCAGGATACGCCCCAACGCCCTCCTAGTCATGCCTAGGCATGGAGAGTCCGAATGTTACTCCTTTTCAGACTAAATTCCAGCATTATATGATGGGTAAGAATCACTTTTGGCCATAATTCAGCACATGTGTTGAGGGGTTGTCATAAGTGTGTTTCTTGGTTGATTTACTTTAGGGGTGCCAAATCAGAAACAACCTCCATATTGAAACGTAATTTAGGTATACTTAGCGACTGAATTGGACAAAATGTCCCTCTGGAAAGTTGTAGATCTATGTTTTATCTGAACATGGGGACTTGAATCATCCAATTTGGAGATCTGTGGAGAATTGTATGAAGAAAATACTAAGACTGCGCTGGAAAGCAAGAAAATGGCAGCATGCATGTGTTTTGTTGAAGTTTTCACATGGTTATGCTTGGTGGAATTCTTAAGGGCCGAAAGTTTAGCATTTTTTAGCTGGTTGGAATCTTAAAAGCCAAACTTTAAGCATCACCTTAGGTGGAATTCTCATTGGGGAACTTTAATGGGAATTCTTAATGCATACTTTAGTGGAATTTTGGCTATAAAAGGAGCGAGAACCCATACTCTTCATCATTCACTATCAATTTCAGATTCTTAGAGGAGAGGGGGGCAGCCCCTAATCTGATTTCTCCACCATTCATCACCATTCTTCATCACTCTTGGAGGGGAAAACTAGAGGAAGGAAAAGAGCTTGGGGATTGAAGGCTCAACTTCAAGATCCATCATTATTCACTTTTGAGGGAGTTTTTATAGCTTTTCATTTCAATTATGTCTATGAACATGTGTATTAATTCATTTATGTTTTTCATATTATCCATTATGAACTAAATTCATAAGACTAGGGCCATGTAAGGCCAAATTGTGATATATGCTTATAATAGATGATTGTTAAGGTTGTTCTTATATTGTTATGTGATGTGAATTTGTGTTTTTGCCTATCTTGCATATACTTGATCACTATATGTTAGAATCTTATGCCTAGGTTAATATTTCGGGAGAAAACTGACTTAGGGTGCAAGAAATTCACATCATGACCCGTAACTAATGAGGAATTGCCCTAGACATAGGTAAAGATTCCCGGGTGAAGTTGTTCGATTCAAATCGAGTGAACTCTAGTACGTTAATGCATGTTTAGTGGTTAGATTTCTGGATAGGAATATTTGGGAAATCACGATCTAAGCATAGGAGTTTATACGCGAGACATCGGTTATTCTCTACCCTCGGAGTTCTCACCATAACAATATAAGCGTAATCCTTCAACTAGAATCTTTATAAGTATAATTGATCAATTTGAACCTAGCATGTGCCTTAGTCTCCCTTTATACTTTGTGTAAAATCAATTGTGTAATCTTGTTCTTATTGTATGCATTTTACCTATAATTTACTTTAATTATATTTGTTCTTTTGTCGTTAAAATCATAAACTAAAATTCAAGTCTCCGTGGTTCGACAACCCGGACTTTTCGTCCACACTTATTACTACACACGACTAGTGCACTTGCTATCATAGCACGTTAGCTTTTAGCGTGTCAAATTTTTGGCGCCGTTGCCGGGGACTTGTTCATTTTAGTTTTTGATTTTTCGTTTAAATTTTCCTAATTCTTAGTTCTTCGTTTATTTCTAACCTTTCTTTTATTTTATTATTCTAATTTTGTTTTTTGTGTTTAATTGTTAGGTGTAATTTGTGGTGCATGACCCGCTCTTCTAACGAGCCTCTATACAATTTTGAGCCGGAGATAGAGCGTGTTCTTCGATCTAGTAGACGCGCTCGAGAAATGGCCGACAATCGAAATCCAAATGGGAATTTTCCCGACATAAATCTCCCGGAAAACAGGGAATGGTTGCAAAATCTATTCCAAGCTATGCAACCGGCACCTCCTCAAAGACTTCCATCGGTCCGGGAAAGTCTACCTCCAAGGGTCCACACCATACCTGGACCCGTGATCTTTCCAAATTTCTATGCACCAAATTATCACATTCCGTCACACATCTTTAGCATGGTGCAAAGCGAACCCTTCTATGGAGAGCCCCATGAATCACCTCATGAGCATTTGGAGACTTTAGACGACACTCTCATGACTACCCAATTTCATCCACGGGATCTTGATGCAATTCGTCTAAGAGTCTTCCACTTCTCATTAAAGGAAAGGGCGACCATGTGGTACAAGTCTCTACCACCCCAATCCATCACAACATGGGGACAATTGGTAGATGCCTTTTTGAGCAAATTCTTTCCACCCTCCAAAATCAACGAGCTAAGGAGCAATATTAAAGAGTTTAAGCAAGGGAATCATGAGTCCTTAGCCGAGGCATGGGCTAGATATAAAAACATGCTCCGAAAATGCCCGGATCACAACCTAAAGTTGAGCGAGCAAGTACTACGATTCCATGATGGAGTCCGATCGCGCATCCGAAATAGGCTCAATGCCGGCGCCGGTGGTGATCCCCTTGGGCTCGATTGCCAAAGTGTGTGGGACAAGATTGAGCAATTAGCCCGGGAAGATGAACTCTATCCCGATGATGAAGAAGTCACACCCACCAGAAAAATTGGTTGTGTTCAAGAAGAAGTTGCTTTGGAAACAATGGTTGGCAATGTTAACTATGTTGGAAATGCCAATCGACCTCAATTGAATTTTCATGTGCCCGAAAATTTTCCAAGAAGGCCAAATCCGGCACAAAACGCTCATACCGGTATCTATCAAACACCAAGGCCTTCATTCAACAACAATCAAGCTCAAAGGCAAGGCAATCCTCATGTACAAAGGCAAGTTAGGCCTCCCACAACCGATGAACGTCTCGATGAGGAAATAAAGAAATCAGATACAGCAATCAACGAACTCTGTAGTATGATGAAGGATTTGATGATGGAGATGAAGGATATGAAGACACAAATGGGTCAAATGGCAAGGGCGATCAGCGAGAGAGCCCCGAGAACTTTACCAAGTGACACGGAAAAGAACCCGAAAGAGCAATGCTATGCAATTACCTTGAGAAGTGGCAAACATGTAGCAAATGATGCTGTTCGCACATCGGCGCCCGAGCGCCCAGACAGCCACGCCCAGGCGCCTACGTTGCCACACCCAGGCACCAATTGCTGCGCCCAGGTGCCACGTCCTGGTTCTTCCGAATTCGGCTCTTCGACTCCAACGCATCCATCCATCGAGGTACGCCTCCCCTTTCCCAATGGATATAAAAAGAAACAGAAGGAGATGGATTTGAGTTTTCCCCGAATCTTGCCTATATTGCTCAACACATTGCCAACAAAGCTTCAAGATCCCGGGAGTCTTACGATTCCTTGCACTATTGGGCCCTTATCATTCGACAAGGTTATTTGTGATTCGGGAGCTAGCATCAACCTCCTTCCGTATTCTCTTTTTAGGAAGTTGGGCCTTGGCAATCCTAAACCAACTGCAATGAGCCTCCAACTCGCGGATAGATCAATCAAGAGGCCAAAGGGGATAATTGAAGATGTTATTGTCCAAGTTGACAAATTCTATTTCCCGGTCGATTTTGTGGTTCTCGAGATGGATAACGACATTGATGATCCCTTGATCCTAGGAAGACCTTTCCTAGCCACTAGCAATGCCAAGATTGACGTGGGAAAAGGTAAGTTGACATTGAGGGTAAGAGATGAAAAGGTGATATTTGATGCTTATACAAACATGAAACCATCCATGGATGATCTTACTTGTTTAAATGTCAATGCTATTAACACTTTACTTGATGAAAAATGTGCAAGTGGCAAAACTAAGGGCACACTCGAGTTGGAGGATGAGATTCCCTATGATAAACACAACAAAGAGGGAAATGAAGATTTATGCATGAAAGACATTCCACCCCATCGCCGTGCTCGTAAGATTGAAAAGACTCATCCAATACAAAGGGCTTATTGCAAAATCCCGCAATATGAGTGGAAGCAAGTAGACCATGGAGCTAAAAGGAGGCATGACAAGGATTTGGTCGTGTTAAATGGACCACCTATTTGAACCTCAAAGAGCACAAAGTCGAGCTACCGACTCTAAACTAGCGCTTCTTGGGAGGCAACCCAAGTTTGTAAGTTTGTTTTTCTTTTTTTTTTTTATTTTGTTTTTGTTTTGTTTAGTTTGCTTCTTTATGTTGTGTTCAAACATGCACTTTTGGCATGTATGTTTTCTTATGCTTGATGGTTTGAAAAGTTGAACTGTTAGATATGATGCAAATTTGGACCATGCTCATTTTACTCGAGAGGAGGAGAAGCTATAGGATTATGTATTGGAAGTTTAAGGATGTTTTTCAACATCCTTGGTTGTAAGTGTTCTTTTACTGTTGTGTATGCTTGTTGTAACAACATTGGGGACAATGTTGGATTTAAGTTTGGGGGTGTTTAGAAGAGTACTTATTTTGAACTTTAATGGTGCAATCCTAATTTTTAGCTTAATTTTAGGGAAAGTTTGTTTGATATCATGTTTATATGCTTCTTTGTTGAGAAAATCAAGCATGAAAATTTTTTAGTCCTTCCAATTGATGCATTGAAATTGATTGACTTGGAAAAATGGCATGAATTCTTGAAATAATTTGAATTTAATGGAATATATATCTTTGAAATTGCTCGTGGAGACCTTAGACTAGAATTAATTCTTTAGATGATTCACAATGCACTTAAATCGAAGGTAGAGGAGTTGAGAGGATAACCATCTTGAGACACTTAAGGAATTATTCCCAGAAATATTAACTTAGATTTCTCATAAAGTTATAAGTTGAGTAGTAATTTTATATGCTAACAATGAATTGAAAAGGTTGAATTTTGGTATGACCAAAAGTGGTCAGGCTAATACGTACCGGAGGTGAAAAGTTTCATACCTATATACTGTACTATTATGCTAATTTGAGCTATGCTCAAGCCAAAAGAAGTGAATTGTTCAAAAGATCTAGTTTTATTTCGTGGCATTTGATACTCGAGTGATTAAATCCTTAGGAGTGTCTCTACACTTAATGCCCCAAAACTATCTAGTTTGGGAGTCATTGATCTAAAACTTGTTACATGGGTGTCATAGAAAGCCTAATGGAATAAAATATTGCACATGATCTAGCCTTAATGAAGTTTAATGGAAATTCCATATGAATTGAATGTTGAATATTTGAGATAATGAAATTTAAATGGCTATGAGATTATCTATAATTATTGTGCCTTGTGTTTGATCAAAAGTTGATAGATATGGGATTAATGTCCAAAATTTGGTAAGGATGCCTCTCGACTATAATACCCTAGATTTATTTTTCACTACACCCTAGGGAGTCGTTTCAAGTATTGGTGTCACATGAGCAAAAGTAGTTGATATGTATATATATATTTGTGAACTTTAAAAGGTTGATTTTATGCCATTCATTCTTGTTGATCATATTGAGATGTGTTGATTCGGTTGGGATTGAGAATTTGCTAGATTTTGTGGGTATATCGTATGTAAACCCTCACGAGACTATAACTCGTCCTTTGAGGTAACTCAAAGGTTTAAAAGCTTGTTGCACCCGCTAAGTGCAATCGTTTACTCCACGAAAGTGAGTTAGTTAGTTGTTTTGTTTTCTCCCATTGAATGATGTTGGTCTTGCCTTATAGCTCTTATTGCTCGAGGTCGAGCAATTGATAAGTTTGGAGGTGTTGATAAGAGGTGTTTTTACGTGTTTTTAAGACCGTAATTCTTATGATTTGGATTCACTTATTGCTTAAATCATGTCACATTTGCAT
Organism: Buddleja alternifolia; assembly: GCA_019426215.1. Lineage (NCBI taxonomy): Eukaryota > Viridiplantae > Streptophyta > Magnoliopsida > Lamiales > Scrophulariaceae > Buddleja > Buddleja alternifolia. The sequence goes on from CM033395.1 coordinate 1,344,376, forward strand.
TTAATAGGTGTGTTAAGTGAATACAGGTAATAAATGAGAATACATGAAGAAAAGGGAAGAAAAACGATGTACAAAACAAGTTCAAGCATGTTTTTCAACACCTAGGCGGTTTATGCATCTCCTACCACATTCGAGCGATAATTCCGTACATTTGGAGACCGACTTAGACAAAGTTTCCTTCTACAAAGTTTTAGATGTATGTCTTAGCTTCAAATGGGAACTTGAAACATCCAAATCGGAGGTCTATAGAGATAATTGTGAAGGAAATACGATTGCTGCGCCGAACAGAGAAGTACATGTGCCAGGATACACCCCAACGCCCTCCTAGTCATGCCTAGGCATGGAGAGTCCGAATGTTACTCCTTTTCAGACTAAATTCCAGCATTATATGATGGGTAAGAATCACTTTTGTCCATAATTCAGCACATGTGTTGAGGGGTTGTCATAAGTGTGTTTCTTGGTTGATTTACTTTAGGGGTGCCAAATCAGAAACAACCTCCATATTGAAACGTAATTTAGGTATACTTAGCGACTGAATTGGACAAAATGTCCCTCTAGAAAGTTGTAGATCTATGTTTTATCTGAACATGGGGACTTGAATCATCCAATTTGGAGATCTGTGGAGAATTGTATGAAGAAAATACTAAGACTGCGCTGGAAAGCAAGAAAATGGCAGCATGCATGTGTTTTGTTGAAGTTTTCACATGGTTATGCTTGGTGGAATTCTTAAGGGCCGAAAGTTTAGCATTTTTTAGCTGGTTGGAATCTTAAAAGCCAAACTTTAAGCATCACCTTAGGTGGAATTCTCATTGGGGAACTTTAATGGGAATTCTTAATGCATACTTTAGTGGAATTTTGGCTATAAAAGGAGGGAGAACCCATACTCTTCATCATTCACTATCAATTTCAGATTCTTAGAGGAGAAGGGGGCAGCCCCTAATCTGATTTCTCCACCATTCATCACCATTCTTCATCATTCTTGGAGGGGAAAACTAGAGGAAGGAAAAGAGCTTGGGGATTGAAGGCTCAACTTCAAGATCCATCATGATTCACTTTTGAGGGAGTTTTTATAGCTTTTCATTTCAATTATGTCTATGAACATGTGTATTAATTCATTTATGTTTTTCATATTATCCATTATGAACTAAATTCATAAGACTAGGGCCATGTAAGGCCAAATTGTGATATATGCTTATAATAGATGATTGTTAAGGTTGTTCTTATATTGTTATGTGATGTGAATTTGTGTTTTTGCCTATCTTGCATATACTTGATCACTATATGTTAGAATCTTATGCCTAGGTTAATATTTCGGGAGAAAATTGACTTAGGGTGCAAGAAATTCACATCATGACCCGTAACTAATGAGGAATTGCCCTAGACATAAGTAAAGATTCCCGGGTGAAGTTGTTCGATTCAAATCGAGTGAACTCTAGTACGTTAATGCATGTTTAGTGGTTAAATTTCTGAATAGGAATATTTGGGAAATCACGATCTAAGCATAGGAGTTTATACGCGAGACATCGGTTATTCTCTACCCTCGGAGTTCTCACCATAACAATATAAGCGTAATCCTTCAACTAGAATCTTTATAAGTATAATTGATCAATTTGAACCTAGCATGTGCCTTAGTCTCCCTTTATACTTTGTGTAAAATCAATTGTGTAATCTTGTTCTTATTGTATGCATTTTACCTATAATTTACTTTAATTATATTTGTTCTTTTGTCGTTAAAATCATAAACTAAAATTCAAGTCTCCGTGGTTCGACAACCCGGACTTTTCGTCCACACTTATTACTACACACGACTAGTGCACTTGCTATCATAGCACGTTAGCTTTTAGCGTGTCAAACGTTCCTCCCAATATGGCGGGGGTTGCGTTTATATGCAAATCTCCAATTTCACGCATTGGTTCATCCGGTGAAGGATTATTTGACGCGGAACTTTCTCCTGGCATTGTTAAGGCCAGAGGATTTGTTTCATTAGCTTTAATATTAACCAAATCTACAAACGCTAGTTAAGAAAAAAACTCAACTAACTTTTGAAGGTCAGAAGGAATTTCTAATTGATATACTGAAAAAAATAAATTAAGATGGATATATCAAGAATGGATCCTTATTTTGAGCACGGATCCTTTTTGCAAAATATACCAAGGTTAAAGATGACACATCTTGTCAATAGAAAAGTTAAAGGACTAAAATTGCTAAAGGTAGAAGTTAAAGGACAAAAATTGCTACCCTCTAATAGTTAAAGGACCTTTTTTAACAGTTTTTCATATATATATATATATATATATATATATATATTATCAGTTCATAAAAGCAAATGAAGTGTCAAACAAAAGAATAATTAACTAGGAACAAATTAAAGTTGTAGTATTATTTTTTCCTTCAAGGGTCTGTAGTCAAATTAATTCTATTTGGAACTTTATGATAGCTTAGGAATAACGATGATATTTCTCCCATTCTGTCCCTAAATCTTGGGAATAGAATTAAAATTGATAAATTTAATTAACCCCAATTAAGTCGCAGAAGACAAGGGCTCGTGTTCTCATACAGGGGGCACATACATAGTATTTACTTCACTTTTGTTTTTAGCTTCTGCATGCATGTTCCTATCATATATATTCATATATATTCCTACTCATCAATTACTTGCACATACATACATACATCTCTCTGTATATCTATCTATATATATACAGAGAGAGAGAGCGCGAGAGAGCGAGCTAGTGTCAGTCCATGCATGCATGAATTATGATATACAGAGAGCCCAGCACAGTAGAGAGAGAGAATTATATATTAAATAGTCCAAATTAAATTTGGAACCAAGTATTGTGTGTATATATGTAGAGAGAAAATTCCCCGTTTGTTGCGGGGGAGCAACAACAGATTGAATATATACACCTATATATATATATAGTGTATACATATAGTAGAATAATGTGACTGATATATCATATATGTGGATGCATGGAATGTGAAAAAGTTATGGGTGGTTTAAAGGCCGCCCTGCATGCCCACCTGAAAATTTTGAAAAGGATCAGAAGTACAGTATACTTACAGACCTACCTCTTTATATATATATATATATATATATATATATATATATTTGTATGCATGTATATTCTTAATTATCAGAAGAGGAAGAGAGAATGGCCATGGAAATTATGGCGAGTGCAGGAGGGAGTTAATTGGTTTGGAAGTGTGGCAGTGCACGGATTTCTGACACTGATAAACCCTAAATCCTATATTATGATCTTAATTAAGTTGTTAATCTAGAGTTTTAACGAGTGATTAATTTTACTTTTGGAAACCTTCCAATCTCCAATTCCAAGTTTAAATATAATAGTCCACGTGTAGGTTTACATATTATAGTTATAAGATTATGATTGTCGCAAAATTTCAAATGACACTCGCACATGTATATTCATTCAATATCACTTGTCACTTAAGCATGAATTCTTTCAAAAATAAATTAGTTAAAAATATTGACTGACATATATAATATATGACTTTGACCATTAAAACATTGGATATAAATCTTGATTAAGACTAAATGCAAGACATTTAAAAGTTATATAACTAAATTTAAAATTTGGTAAATTTGCAAAATTCGTCATGTAACTTAGGGGTTAGCAATTTTAGGGCATTATCTATTCGATTGACAAAGTCAGGATATATAGTGTATAACTTATTGGTAAAAGTTGAAACTTAAAACAATTGTCACGGGAATTTGAAAAATGACCTATACGGGTCAAAATTGTGGGGGGGAAAAACCTATAATGTAGCTTATCTTTCAAAGCTCAAAGGGAATGCAAATAGTTTTATAATTACGAAATTACCAGATGATCTTAGGTTACAATCCCATGTGTTGGCTTAAAAGTGATAATCACCATCAAGATAAGCTCAACTTGCCTACTTGCCAATATATATTTGGGATTGAATCCTACTGGATTTTCAACTCTCTCTCTCTTTCTCTCTCTATATATATATATATATTCTTACTCAACAATTTGTACAGCTAGCAATAGCAACTAGTTCAGTTCAACATTTTCATATTGGTGCATGTACCTTTTTCATTAATTTTTATATAAGCAAAGTACTTGCAAACCTTAACCTATATACATATTGTACACACACGTACTTTATAGAGTTACGTTGTAGATTGTATATATATAGAAGACAAAATGGTGGTTTCTTCGAGTGAGAAATTAATTTAATGAGGCTAAGCTAGGTTTTTACTTAAATATAATGTTTTATGTATTTTTCAATCAAGACTCTCTCTCTCTCTCTCTCTCTCTCTCTCTCTCTCTTAGTTTTCCTTTTCTTTATAAAGAAATTATATTGTTAGGGACCAATTTTCATCACTTGTGAAAAGACTTTTATGCCCCTCATATCAACCCTAACTTGGCCGCTTCATACTTAATGAAATCATATTAATTAGCATATATATGCTTTCCGATTAGTGTCTTGCACTGCCCTTGAATTAGAGTAGAGGGCACCCCATGTTAATGACCAATATATACATCTTACATCTATATATATGTAGAGAGAGAGAGAGAGAGAGAGAGAGAGGGAGAGAGAGACAGAGAGAGAGGTGTGCGCATATAAAACTGAGTTTGCTTTGGAAAGAACGATTTTCCTTTCATTTCTATAAGAACCTTTTCCTCTTCTTCACCTCTTCTCCTCAAACTAAAAACTCTTGAGGTTTTTTACTGTATAACTTCATGCATGAACTAGCACTATTTCTTATCTTCTTCTTATATTAACTACAACAATATTATTTACACTAACACCTGTAAAACTAGTTCCACAAAAAATGGGTTCCATGAATAACTGGTTAGGGTTCTCTCTTTCACCTCAAGAAGATCATCACTCACAAAGTTCAGTTTCTCACTTTGCTAATTTCAACTCAGATGAAATCTCAGCCACACAAAGTGAATCATGTTTTGATCTAACTTCTACTGATTCAACCATTCCTTCTTTAAACCTTAATCCACCCCCTTTTGCACTTTTGCAAGCTTTCAACACCAACACTGCTCATGCTCATCATCATCAAGGTTAGTTTTTTTTTTTTTAAATGAAATATACATACGATGCAGGGTTTTTTGTGCCGATGAAGCCTAGCTGTACTAGCGAAGCTGAGATATATTAGAGGTCTTGGGTTTTATTTTACAACGGTGCCTGTGTCTTTTCTTTATTTTCATAATAATTGTCAATTAGATTGTAACTCGATTAAATTTGATATTCACTATAATTTTTTTGTTTTTTTGGGGGGAGGGGGGTTGCGTAAATAAATTTTGATCTTAATGTCTTTCATTTTTATTTATGATTTTTGCAGATTGGAATATGAAGGACGTGACAATGAACAATTTCTCATGCAGCAGCAGTAATAACTTGGATAATCAAGAAAGGCCAAAACTGGAAAACTTTCTTGGGGTTGGAAAATTTTCTCATTCTTTTACTGATCATCATCATCATCATCAAGAACACAAGAATCTTCAACACATTTATCAAAACAATATTGGACATGATAATCATAATAGTTACAATATATATCAAGAAAATGATGAGGCCATTTCTCATGAAACAAATGCTACTGCAGGTCATGTTGAAAGCATGAATGGAAACAATAGTACCATTGGCCTTTCCATGATTAAAAACTGGCTCAGAAACAACCCGGCCCCGCCGCAGGCGGAGGAGAACAAGGTTGACAATGAGGCGGTGGCGCCGCCGGTGGCCGGAGCACAGTCATTGTCACTTTCCATGAGTACAGGCTCACAGATAAGCTCTCCTAATTTACCAATTCCAAATGGAAATAATTCAGTTGAGAGTTCAACAACATGTGCAATAGATTCAGTTCCTCGAAAATCTGCGGATACATTTGGACAAAGAACATCTATATACCGTGGTGTAACAAGGTTTTTTTTCCCTACTTCTTTTAATTCTCTTAATTTTTGAATAATTTTTGTGAGCTTGAATATATATTTTGTAGGAATTTTTTATGATTTAGTAGTTGTATATACATAGAGAAAATTACACAAATCTACCCTGGTATAATTTCCCAACAACTCCGGCATTTTTTTGAATTTATATAAAGACCATCGTGAAGGCATTTTTTACAATTACCCCTATGTATTTAAAAATTCTTACAATGTATAACCCCTAAAAATCTTATAATTAGAGCCATAGAGGGGTATTTTAGAATTTCAAAAACAAAAGGGGTTTATTTGTAATTATACATTAGAAGAGGGTATGTTCGTAAAGCACCCTATATATATATGTATGTATATATATATATATATATATATAAGATTTTGTCTTTTTTTCTTTTTTATTTTTCTCGTAATTTTTTTGAATAATATTTTGTGGGTCTGACAATATATTGTATGAAGATGTTTATTTAATTTAATTTTTGTATATATGTATGTATATATATATATATATTGGCAGACATAGATGGACTGGGAGATATGAGGCACATTTATGGGATAATAGTTGTAGAAGAGAGGGACAAACCCGGAAAGGAAAGCAAGGTATGAAAAAATAATTGTCTGCCATTATATTTAACAATAATTTCAAATATTTATGAGATTTATTTCTTTTTTTAAATGATTTTTTATAACATTCTTTTTGCTATTAACTTAACTCTTGTTTCCTTGTCTTGAATTGCCCGTTGGGGGTACGTTGATTCAATCTTACTGCAGTTTACTTGGGTAAGTCATAAAGCCATTTTTTCCTCTTAATGTTTCCATTATGTCTCTAATTTTCCAATTAAAAAATGTGATTTACTGGCATAAATTAAAAATGCATTGTATATTGTTTTATTTTACATCTAGAAAATATGATTTAATACATATTACATTAATAATGGTGCTAGTTTTTTTTAATCCTTTTTTTTTTTTTGGCTCCTTTGTAGGAGGATATGACAAGGAAGACAAGGCTGCTCGATCTTATGATTTAGCAGCATTGAAATATTGGGGTACCACCACCACTACAAATTTTCCTGTGAGTAAATTAATGTTTATTTACTTTTTCCACCAAAAGAATTTAAACTGTTATATATTTCTTCCTATTTACCACTTTTTTATATATGGTGTTCAAAATTTATAGATTAGCAATTATGAGAAAGAAATAGAGGAAATGAAGCACATGACTAGACTGGAATTCATAGCATCATTAAGAAGGTAAAAAAAACATTTGAAATTATGTTAAAATTCAACGAAACTGAATTTGCCCTTAGATTTTTCCAAGAATTACTTGGATGCATTTTTTTAATCCAGGAAAAGTAGCGGTTTCTCTCGAGGCGCGTCGATATATCGAGGTGTTACAAGGTAAACTTATTTGCATTTTACTATACTCCCTAGTCCCTGGTACCATTGTAGAAAATTGCATTTATAGTATGGAAGTTGTTGTTGGCCTCTCCTGTAACAATTGCCCTCTTGACGGAGCCACAATTCCGAATATGATGCTCGGGCCATGATACGGTCTAAAAAATCTAAGTTCTATATCATCTATAGCTTTTAACACAACAATTATCACTTTATGCTATATATGTAAACCGTCTTGTGATTTTGTATCGTGTATACTTATTTTTAAGGGGGAATCATTTTCTTAAGAACGTGATTTCGAATTTGATTAAAGTACTCGACAGAACTCTTCTCATCGACCAATTGACTTATCCTGACTTAATTCCATCAAACAAAGTAAACGAGGCCTTACAATATCCAATTTCATGACTCTCATTAATCAGTCTCTCTCTCTCTCTCTCTCTCTCTCTCTATATATATATATATATATATATAATTAACAGACATCACCAGCATGGAAGATGGCAAGCAAGAATTGGAAGAGTTGCAGGAAACAAGGACCTTTACTTGGGAACTTTCAGTAAGCATCTCTCCACAACTATATACATTTTCTTAGTACTTTCTATTTTTGGGGGGGGGAAATTGCGATTTTAGTCCTGTAATTAAGAGGTTGGCAAAATTAGTTCTTCTGAAAAATGTAATACTATCAACTTAAGGGCATTATTTTTCAATTTTTAGTAGTTTAAGAACAAAATTAACTTAAAATAAAAATTGGTCGAAAAGTGGCATCGGTTAGACACTGACCATCTAACGTAGGGATTTTTCCATTTTGGAGATCGAATAGCAAATGTTGTGCATGCAGAAACCAAAATTGTTTTCTAGCACGACTAAAATTGTCACTTTATCTAATTTATAGGACTAAAATTGCAAGTTCACCAGCAAATTTTTTGCAACTTTACTCCTATAAATTTTGCTAAGTGGAATTTCTGGTCCTAATGTAATGATTTTCCCAAATTAAAAAGGTTAAAGTCCCCAACACATTCAAAATTTCGAGCAACTTTTCAATTTTCGACGACTTGAGAATATTGGATAGTTAGTGTTCTTAAATTGCTAGTCTCACAACTTACAAGATCAAGTTTTCCAACCTTCTATAGTTACATGACGAATATCGCAATTTTCTCTCCTCTTATACGTCAACTTACCTTTTGTTCTTCAACTTTATCCTACTTTTAAGGTACACAAGAGGAAGCAGCAGAGGCTTATGACATTGCAGCCATAAAATTCCGTGGCCTAAGCGCCGTCACCAACTTTGAGATTAACCGATACGACGTCAAAACCATACTGGAAAGTGCAACTTTACCAATTGGAGCAGCTGCTAAGCGCTTAAAAGACGCTGAAAATGCTGAAATGGCGTTAAAAATGCAACGGGCTGATGAAGTGAACTTGATAGAACATGGGCACATAAATGGCTGGCCTAGTAGCATTGCATTCCAGCAGCAATCTCAGCCCTTGATCATGTACCCTTATAATCAAAGGCTGTGGTGCAAACAAGAACAAGATCCCGATAACAGTTTTAATAGTATTAATCATCAAATTCAACAACTGGGAAACACACAGAATTTTGTTCAACCCTCTGTGCTGCATAATCTGATGAGCCTTGATTCTTGTTCCATGCAAAACGGGCCGGGTTCTAATTCCGTCGTTTATGGGAATAATGGGAATGGAAGCTTTGTGGATGTTCAAGATGAAGAAAAGCCAGTTGGGTATGAGGGCATGTATGGATTAACAGATGCAAGAAATCTATATTATCAGCAGCAACCTCAGCAATCTTCATCCTGTGATTACAATTGGATTCCTACTGCTGTGCCAGCTCCTGGTGCTAGGAATTTTACGGTATGGAACAACACGTAAAATCAAGGGATCAATGTATACATATATAGCTAACTTTTCTAACTTTCCGTTTTTCGGTGATCTCTTTCCTAATATGCTAGAAAAAGTAAAAATGAGGAAGATAGGCGGGCATTTGACGTTTTTATTATTAGGTTTTTGCTGCTTGGTGCAAGCAAATTTCATTAGGACTCGATGACCTGAGTTCATCAATAGCCTCTTCAATGGCTTTGAATTTTGGGAACTTTGGTTTAGTGTGTCCTTACAAATTAGTAACATAGATAGCTACCTGGCTTTGTAATTTAGACATTATAATACAAAGAATGGGATTTTTCTACTTTCATGTGTAGGTGAATGGTCATTTTTTGGAGAGAAAGGTAGAAAAGAGATCTGGGCTTTTATGAGATCATTTTTTAGAGCTTTCAGGAAGTCTTTAATCCATAACAACTATTATTATGGTGGGACCCACATGGGGCCACCAGTGGACAGTTGTGATTATACGGGGATTTAAGGATCAGCGGATATTATGCAACTTAACCTCTAAAAGTTCCCAATTTCTTGGATTTCCAGACAATTTCGGGTAAAATTTGAATTTCTTGTTGAACTTTAAATTTTCAGCCAAATTAAGTTGAGATTTAACACTATGTCAATAGTTCATGGACTAAAATCACGACACAAATAGATAAAGGGCGAAACTTGAAAATAGACCAACAATACGGACCAGTTAATGCATTTTCGCCTTATATTATCCAACAAGCATAATATCATAAAAAAACTCAAATTTTATTGAAGAACAATTTGATGCTTAAAAAAGTCAAAAACCTACACATTTTTCATTCCCTAGCAATAGGTCCTAAAGGATTTATACAAACAATGAGCCAATACTTAACTCAACTACCTAATTTAAACGCATCGACAAACAATCCTAAGCAAACACCGGCTTTCCAATAGTTTACCATTACCACCAAATTCTGCAATCTCCCGGTGGAGATGGGCTTTTTGTACATAAGCATACCAATACCTTCAATGGCGGCAACTACAACTCCAGCTACTAATACATCCCAATCACCCGTTTGGCCAAGAATTGTAGCAAGAGCATTAGCAGTGTAGAAACCAAAGAGTAGAAGAAACACCTTCATGGGAAAATTCTTTCTAGCCGAGTTTAGCTTGCTCAATAGCTGCCTGCCACTGGCACCAACTATCCTGCCCAAACGGGTCCCACCAAGGGAAGAGTTGTCCCCGTTGAGGTTGTCTTGGTTGTTGTTGTTGGCTGTAAATCCATCGGTGTTCAAAGCGAATGTTGTTATCCAACTACGTTTATTCGACCGGGAACTGGTTTTGGGACATAAACCGAATAGAAAACCATTTGAGATATATACTAAACATAATGAAAACGTGATAAGAGCAAATTATATGCATAGAAGATTAGAGTTTAGTGTCGATCATGTTTTCCGTGAAAACACTACAGTTGTGTTTGAAAGGATGGATTTGGATTCGAGGAACGGATTTAAAGGAAGAATTTGAAATGACTCCAAATCAGGTGGGTTTGAAATCCGATTCAAAATATAGCTCAACATGAGATCCAAGGGATTTGAAATTCATCATAACTCGACATCTCCAATCAAGGTCAATGAATTTGGAATCCATGGCTTTCAAATACTTCAATCCAAATACAATCTAAGGGACCATTTGGATTTGAGAATTTGTGAGCTAAAGATTTGAAATCCATAATAACAAATCCTTTAACTTGTGTAGATAATTTTCAATTTCTATTGATTTCTGATCCTTTAGTGATTATTCGGAGTTATGTTTTCAATCACTAAAAATGACTTGTTATCGACTCAATATTGAAGTCACTTGAAATTATTATCTCCAAATCCTTTTCTCGATTTCAAATCCTTCTATCCACACGCAGACTGAATTGAAATTTGAGAAGACAGATTTCAAGATTGTACTCTAAAACCGTTAACATGAAGAAATAGCACAATGGAAACGTCATTATGCCATCAAAACTCTCCTATTACCTCGCAAACAGTTAAAGTCTAAAAAAGAAATTTATCAATTAAGAAGGTCGAGAAGGACAGTAATGTTGGCAATAATCATAATCTAGGAAAGCTCAGAAATATACCTCTTTCTATGAGAAGGTAAATCAAGCCTTGAATACTGTGTAGAGAATTTCTGTGTGTAGATTAAATTCTGAACAGCATGGCAATGCCTGAGAAACACACATGATCTCTCAGATCTTTCATTCTCAATGACAGACAACGACTGCAGCTTTATTATGTCCATTTGACAGGCCATCAACTGCAAAATAGACACGAAGAAGATTATTAATATAAATTTTAATGGCATTGACCATCAAATATCCAGTTTCACAAATCAATGCAGTCAAACAGATGGAGCCTGATGTGGGTGTTGGCACAAACTTAAAGTTAAGATCAGTGAACTACGTAAGGATCTTTCTGTGGGCAGAGGATGTTTTCTGTCAATTAATTAAGACAATCATACGATTGTGTTTTCATCCATTCAAAGGAAAGTACAACAAAATGTACGTAGTAGAAATCATAAAAGCTACACACCATCAATGGATACTGATTTAGGTCGAAACTAAGCTCGAGCACACTCAGTCAGGATGACCTTGTAAGACGAAACAACAATATTTAGTTAAGATTATAGAATGCACCTGGACCTACTGAGCTGCCTACGTACTCTTGGGGATCAAGTCTAACGTAGTTCAAGTGTAAAGTATATTTTCTCTATTATGTCGTTGATTTGTATACGAAACTATCCAAATTCATATATTATGAGATCGCACTGTCAAGTCTTAGCCCAAATAACGAATACATGAATGGAGCTTACGAGATCTATTAAATGCTTAGCATTCTCCCAAAGCTCTCAATAAATGCATGTATTTATAGTATTGACGTGCTGTATAGATAGAGCTCTTACAGCTGGATACCCTATTGGGATGAGAACACGTGTCTTCAAGGGATGGTCAGGATTAAATCTCGTAGGTTCGGGTCATGGGTCAATTCGACCTGGTTTAAGAAAACACGCGGATCTTGTAGTGTTGTGCAATTATGATATCCACTAGGGACTTTTGGGGTAAAATTTAGTATTTTATCATTGTTATATTTCACAGTACCGTTTAATACATAACATGCATATAAATCAACGAGGTAACGAGGCTTTATACAATATTCGTATATCAGATACCAGTCACATATCCAATTACTTGTAACCTATTTGATTATGCGAGAAAATAATCACTTAATTCTGCTAAAAAATACTATCTAACAAGTGGAAAGTTCCAACTTATCGACAGTGCCAAGGGACCTCCTCCGTATATTTCGTAGAAGCCACTCTTGTTTGGTCAAAGATCCAAATAAGTAGTGCTGTCATTTGGTACATTTTCAGAGTGAAATTTTCAGCTACCAATGTTGCAAATCTAGGACTACCCATGAGAAACAATGATAATAGAGATAGGCTCCATTAAATTTAGAGCACAAACATGCCTTCATTTGCAAACAAGATAAAACTATATTTGAATAAGGCAAGATTCAGATTAAACGAAAACACAGAATGAGGTACTTAGGAGAGTGAAGATTTCCTCAAGTTAGGAGATGTTAATATGCAGGGGCAGATCTAGTGTATGTTCGGGGGGCAGTGCCCCCACATAAATTTTTTTTTTTTTTTTTAGTATACACATATTTCTCAATTTTAATTTATAAATTGCATTAATGCCCCCACTCAAATTATTAAATGCCCCCCCTCAATTTTAAAAATATTAAATGCTCCCCCTCAATTTTGAAAAATCATTTTTTTACCTTACAAATTTTTTTATATTTGAATTTTGCCCCCTCAAGATCGAAAAATATCACGTTTTCTCCCTTTACTTTGAGTTCGCCCCCACTAAAACCCAAAATCCTGACTATAATAAAAGAGGTATAAGAGTATAAATTATGTCAAAAGTTGTAACTGAACCTAATTCCTTATTATATTTTCCCCCATAAATATAGTGTACTGTACCGCAGGGGGCAAGCCCCCCACACCCCCCTTAACATATTATATAGTTATATCACAACAATCTCACCCCCCTAGCTAAAATTTCTGGTGCCCCCACTGAACTTATATTCTAAATCCGCCACTGTTAATATGTCGTCTCAAGTGGCTTAACACTGCATCGTTATGTATTCTAATTCAAAACATGGACTATGGTACAGTTAGACATTGCAAATTATAGCTTCATATCCAACAATATTGTTTTCTACTCATCTTTTTTTTTTTTTTTAACTCATATAATTTAAATCTAGCACTACCAAACATGCCCATATGGACTAAATTGCTGTCTTACCACTAAATGTATTTGAAAAATCATTATAAATCTTTATCATCACTCAAGTTCATAAATACAAATAGCAATACATACATTGCCAATAAAAAGAACATATATATATATATATATATATATATATATCAATTACCTGCAAAATAGGACCAACTATAACATAAAAGAAGAGAGGCAAAAGCACCAAAACCTGCAAATTGAACAAAAGATAAACAGATGAAGTGAAATAATCATAAACGTTAAGACAAACACAGAAATAAAATTCATTTTTGGGCGAGTTAAGATTTCTGAAGAAATCAATTGAGCTCGGAATCGAAAACCCACCAGCTACAAATTGTCAGTTGATGAGAGGATTAAAGCTATATATATGACTGTGAGTGTATTTTATGCATGTGGTAGTGTGTGTTGTGTGTGAAAAGAAGAGGTTCGTTAAAACTAAAAAAGCTCTGCAAACCACAAACGCTAGGGCCCGTAAAGTCGCATTAGCTTTCATCCGTGACTTTATCAAGTAGAAGTTGTTAAACTTGACAATTTGAACCCAAGGATATGGGTAATTTGCATTTTGCACCCCCTAATTAGCATTATTTAGCACGATGTACTCTTAAATTGTAGGTTTCGTATATTGCACCTACGGTTCCATTACTTTGGCAAATTACATTCCAGAATAATTTCAAGCCAGAAAATTTGCTAGAAAACCAAGTTGAATCAATTTCAGAGGATAAAATTGTAATGATCATCCTATTTTTCCAACTTCATTTAGGTGCTCGGGGACTAGAATATGATTCCAGGGACAAAAAGGAAGACAAAAAAACCGTCAAATTTGCTAATACATAATTCAAATTCTACTTGATTCACCTAAACACATGTGGAATTCTCTACTTTATCAAACTAAGCTCTGAACATGTGCTTGGTGACATAGTAGGAATTGCACATTTGCTTTTGAAATTAAATTTTGAATGTTTTGAACTTTCAGCAATAATTAAACTTGGTATTGATATTCATAAAAAAGAGGAACAAATTTTATGCAAACAAGCACTTGAATTTTATTTCAGAATCAAAATAAAGCTTCTAGCGAAAATCTTGCATAATTAGACTACTCAGAAACAAATTTTTTTAGAATTATTTGGTTCCACAGAGATGAATCTCGTTTACAAAATGATGGTTGTTTCTCACATTTTCTGTGTCCAGAAATCAGTGTGGAAATTAACGAGTTTACCCTTCTCAATCTCAATCAAATAGATTTTGCAACTTGTAATTCGTTAAAAGGTGCAAATCCATCAAAGTAATATAGTTTCAAAGGCCTATCTGCCAAAATTCAAACTTAAGGGACCACTATGTTAAATGAAACTAATTGATTGATGGTGCAAAGTGCGGGTAAATCTCATTTTTGGTCCTCTAAGTGGTTCAGAGTACACATTTAACCCCGCGTTTTATGAAAGTCTCACATTTAGTCACATAAATTATAAAAAGTCTCATTGTTAATCCCAAAGCCAATTTCTATCTGTTGACTAACGGTCAACTCCATTAGTCAATATTTTGACCGAGTTTTTTGGGAAATTTTGTGTTTGAATAGAGCATGATATTCAATAGAAATATCATGATATTAAATATAATCCATGTATAAGGGCATTTACACATCAAATCTTCTCGAAAAAATCGGTCAAAATATTGATTAACGGAATTGACCATTAGTCGACAGACGAAAATTGGCTTTGGAACCAATATTGAGACTTTTTATAACTTATTAGAGGGTGTTTGGCTAAGTTTATCCAAAACATCTTATAAGCTCCTAATCTTATAAGATGTTTAAAAAAAGTTGGTGTTGAGTTACTTTTTCATAAACAACTTATAAAACTCAAACATCTTATTTTTTAATCTTATAAGTTGTTTTTTAAAAAAAGTTATCAAATAAATTTATAGAACTTATAAGCTCTAAAATATTTTATAAAATATTGAGAGGAGCTTATAAGTTTAGCCAAACACGAGATTTTCATAAAGTGGCGGGTCTAAATGAGCACTCTGAACCGGTTACGGACCAAAACTAAGATTAGCCCACCAAAGTGCAAAAGACCCATAAATTGCACTCAACTGCTAAATAGTACAAACACCCAACAGAAGGCAAAGAAAGAAGAAGAATGAGAAAATGGGGAATTTATTATTTGATTCAAATCACAATTTTGGTGTTACTATTCTTCTCCGTGGGTAGCAGTAGCAGTGATGGAGGTGGTGGTGGGAGGAGTGGCAATAGCAATAACAGAGTGGTGGTGAAGGATAAGAAGGATGGTGATGTGGTGTGGGTGGTGCAGCTGTCTGATCTCCACTTCAGCGTGCACCACCCTGACAGGGCACGTGACTTCAGGGACATTGTGGGTCCCACACTCTCCATCATCAACCCTTCTCTAGTCCTCCTCACTGGTGATCTCACTGGTTAGTTCTTATAAAGTTTCTGCTTTCTTATTTTTATTTTTCTTATTAATTCTTTTTTGGTTGCTTATTTGGTGGAATTAAATGTTTTCTTTATGGGTTTCTTGAGAAAAAATTGTTTCTGATTTTTAAGGATTGCTAAGTGATAAAGATCCTATCTTTTTGCAATTTGGGTTCTGGTTTTTAGGTTTATTGCTCTTTTTTTTTTTTTTTAATACACAAGTTAATTAAATTGCTTTTCTACTAGGATTTAGCATGCTTCATTTTGTCTTGATGTAATTTATTTTGGATTTTTATATTTTTTGGGAGTTATAGTTAATAATGGAGAATGATTACATTTTGGGGTTTTGGGTGTTTGAGGGTTTAGTATACTAAGGAATTACTCATGCAAGGGATATTTCCTAAATTCAAGATAATTAGTAAGAAAAAATGGTAAATTCTTCTTCTTCTCTACTGAATTTATAATAACATCAAGCCTCATTAATGTCTTGACATTCTCATACAGTTGCATGGATGTGAAGACTAATTGAAATATTTAACCTGAGATTCTTATAAAAGTTATTTCTTGTGACAAATTTAAATGGTTTTATTGCATGAAATTTGTATTTGTCAGCTGATGCATCAAGTTTTACTTTTTTTGTATATTTAGATGGTAAAAGCAAGGATTTACTGACAATGAAACAAGATGAAGAGGAATGGATTGAATACCAAAATGTCATGCAAGATGTTATGAAAAGGAGTGGACTTGATGAAAACACTTTTTATGATGTCCGAGGAAATCATGACAATTTTGGCGTCCCGGTCATTAATGGCTCATTTGATTTTTACTCGAAATACAGCGTCAATGGGATGCTAAAAAGAACTAGAATGGTCAATAGCATCACTATTCAGGTAGGTGACTCTCTTTAGCTTTAGGTTGCTATATCACATCGTTCCCTGAAGAACATGGTTTAATTTTAGTATGTTGCCCATAAATTATTCGGACTAGCTAATGAAATAAACGGATCACGAGGAAATATGTCCATCTTTGTAAAGTGCCTTCTATGAGCTTCTAGTGGAAACTTGTTTTTATTTGTTTTGAACTGTTTTCTTACACTTATTTCCATAATTTTGGTTGTTCTTCCTGGTCTATCACTTAGGTTGTGTTTGGATTGATCGGTTCAAATTTGAGGAAAAATCCATCATAATGATTGAAAAAATGGCCCAAAATAAGTTGCAAGGGATTTGAAATCTATTATAACTTGAAATCATCCAGGAAACTCATGGTTTTTAAATCCTTCGATCCGAAGTCCGAACACATCCTAAGCTTGTTTATATAGTTTCATTTTTTCAGTGAATTTTGAATCATTGAGCTCCTTTCGAGCTATTTTTTGAGCAATATGGATTTGAAATCCACGTAACATGGACTCATTTGAAATCTTCTTGAAA
This sequence comes from Buddleja alternifolia, assembly GCA_019426215.1. NCBI lineage: Eukaryota > Viridiplantae > Streptophyta > Magnoliopsida > Lamiales > Scrophulariaceae > Buddleja > Buddleja alternifolia. The sequence continues at coordinate 1,361,776 of CM033395.1, forward strand.
TCCTTATCTGAAATCCAAATTATTCCATCCAAACACAACATCTTATTCTTTACACATTTTTCTTGGATTGGACTAATTGTTAATGCTAAAAAAATTATGCTTTCAACTATTTCCTAATCCTTTAGTTGCACTATGCAGACACGCAAAAGGAAACTTCTCTTTGTGGGGTTTGATAGCACAATGTCTTTGGGTTTACGGGGGCCAACTAACTTATTTGGACACCCGACAGACGAACTTTTAACAGAAATAAACTCCGAACTCTCACAATGGGATTCTCAATCGGCTCAACCAGTCACCAAAGTATCCTTTGGTCATTTTCCCCTTTCGTTTTCTGCTGCCGCAAAATCTGGAAAAACCCTTCAGGATATATTCATCAATAACACTTTATCTGCCTACTTATGCGGGCATTTGCACACCAAATTTGGCAAGAATCTAAAGCGGCATCATCGTGCTCTATCTTCCAAACAATTATTCCAGTTGAATGGCCATCAAACTCCTTCAGAAAATGTTGATAATTGTTCAACAAGAATTGATGAGTTCTGGGAATGGGAAATGGGAGATTGGCGAAAGAGTCGAGCCATGCGCGTTTTGGCTATTGATAGAGGTCATATTTCGTTTGTGGATATAAACTTCAAGTTAGGAGCTAAGAAAACTATTATCTTGCCAACATTTCCTCTTGACTCGCGCTTTACTTCAACGTCATCACAAAACTATAAATGTGATGACCCTTCTTCTTATGGAGTCATTAGAGCTTTAGTTTTCTCTTCTTCTCAAATTGTGTCGGTTTTGGCTAAGATATACGACTCTAGCTCTGGAAATCTAGTTCTTGTGTTGGAGACACCAATGACAAAGCTTGGCGACCTCTATGTTGCCCCTTGGAATATTCAAGCTTTCGAGGATTCATCTCCCGATAGATTTTTACTTCAAATAGAGGCAACAGATATTTTTACTAAAAAAACTGAAACTGAATTGAGGCCATTTTCAGTAAATGGTATCCCTGCTAAGCTCCAATGGAGTTGGAAAGAGTTTTTCGTGATGGGTTGTCAATGGGATTCCTTATACCACCCGATACTCTTTAGTTTTTACTATTTAGTCCTTTCCATTCTTTTAATTCCCAAAATAGTCCTTTCTTTTTCAAAGAACCAATATACTTATAAAAATTTTAAGGCCAACAAAAGCTTTATTAATTTTATTTCTTGGATGTATGTGGAATTATATAGTGTCCCGATTGCATGGTGTTGTATGATAGGGTATTTAGTTTACCTTGTGTTATGCCCTTGGTTTTATGGCCAAGTTTTTAACGAGAGCCACGAACGGCTATACATGACTTACAAGGGTTGGGTGTTGAGATTTAAGAATGTCGAAGAGATTGAATTTCTTGGATTTCCAGATGTAATGGTCGTCGTTCTTCCTCATCTTTATTTAGTAGTTTTGCCTGCAATTGTGGCTATTATGGGATTGGCTGCTGAAAGTGGGATTTATCGTGATTATATTCTTTCTCTTTCGAGTAAGAAGAAAGATGACTTTGATGTTCAAAACAAGGAACCTGCACCGAGAAAGTTGGTATTTATTCTGCGCAGGAGATGGCTGAGGAAATTTCTCTTGGCGGTTTCTCTGGCTATCTTTTGGAAACATTTTAAGGTATGTCTTATCGTAATTTGTTAATTCAATAACATTTTTTGTTTTTCAATTTTGAAAATACACGAGTTGTCCTGCACATCAAAATTTTTGCGGGGATGGCAATACTTTAGCATTGAAATTTTTCAAAGTTTTACTCTCTTTTTCTGTTGAGTTGTAAAAGCCAAACACTTTGGTCAATTTGTGAAGAAAATTGTGTCGTCTGAGGTATATTACGCCTGGAAAAGTACGTCTTAATATTGTTACGTGATAATTTATTTTTTACTGACTTTTTTTATTGTTATTGTATGTACAAATGCAGAACTGTACAGCTCTGGTGAAAGCTTACGAGATGAATCCAATCATCCATTTCCCAGTTTACAGCCTTGCAGTTCCTCTACTCTTGGCTTATACCATCTGGAGAACACGGAAAAACTCGAGTAAAGTTTCCATAAAGTAGGTGTTCCTTACCCGTGGAACGTATATTTGTTTACTGGAATATATATTTTCTGAAAGAGGGGGGCTTTTTTCTTTTCGTGCAAAATAGGAGATTACGACATATAAGGTGCTGCTTTATTGTTTTAGAACAGTTATCTGTCTACTTTTATATACTAAATGTATTTCGAAGAGTGATCAATAGCGGATCAAGATCATTACTAGTTACTTTAAATTGAAAAAATTGTGCTCTTTTGAATATCGTAGCATTTATGTGTATCGTTAATGTTCATTTTTTCATCCTTTGTGCAATCTGAAATAGTTTTGGTTTATTGTCCATGTATAAATAATGAACCGTGGGTGTCGGATGAAATATTGTGCGACAATTGGAAACATTAAGCTTTGATTTAGAGCGGTTGATTTTATTTAATTATTTCCCAAGGGTAAAAATTATTCGTCACATCAAGATGCGAACAACTAATCAAATACAATCTGTGTTTCTAATCTCAACTCTCTCTCTCTCTGTGATCCATCCAAATCAAATACAATCTGTGTTTCTAATCTCAACTCTCTCTCTCTCTCTCTCTCTCTCTCTCTCTGTGATCCATCCAAGAGCATTGGATGAAATTTCGTGTCTATTCTACTATAGAGCCACAATTCTATCCCCTGTTATGAACGGGTTTATGAAGAAGATCCATGAACAATAAGTTAATGAGAATAAGATAATACACGAAGTGAAATACTGATGTTCGCATATAATGCAACGATGCACAAATCTACTTACTACTACTCAAGTGGCTTAGGAACACGCCAGCAAAACTAACCAAGTTACTCAATATTCGACTCAAAATCATTTGATTAAAATTCATTTCGTTAACATATCAAACTAAGCTTGAATCACCTTTTGTGGGTTCGATAGATTTGAAGCTCGACTTGATCAATAAAATGATAAAATTTGTGCAAAAAAATTAAACTACTCAAAATCGACTCATGCTCGGTTTGATTAACAATCAACCAAGCCCAAACACGAATTTTGAAGCTCAATTAATAATTCAAACAAGTTTGAACAAATTGTTCGACTCGTGTACAACCCTACTTGGGATCAGGAAATTCAATTACGAATCACTAAAAAACAAATTTAAGATGGAATAAACGAAAAATACATCCTGAAAGCAACCGTACACATGAATTTTGATAGCATTGTAGGCAGAGGAAAGTCCACTGACCAGTCCCATAACAGTAAGATGCATATATCTTAGTAAAACAAGTTTAACATATTCATACAATGTATTCATGATTAATACTGATCCTTCTCCCTGGCAACAACATATATATCTAAATAATATACAACATGAAATGTGGGAATTTTGATACATTTTACAATATTGAAGAGAAGGGCAACATAGACTTTGTACAAATAATTTTCGGAGTAGAATCTCCTTCTCTTGCATTCGTGCATCTTCTCCATATTCTTTACCTTCCTTTGATTTCAACGTGACTGGGAAGATTCTTAAATAATTCTTTTAAATCCCATGCGGAAAAATGTCATAGGACGGATTTTCACCGTTGCTGATGACACATCTCACAAACAGTGGCTGATCTAATGTTTGCATAGGTGCAGTATTCACAAGACCAATGACCTGAATCGTCTATGTTTCTTGAAGTGCTTGTTCTTGAACTAGTAGTTCCTTTGCCCTTCCCGCCTCTTCCTTTGCCACTTGGACCTCCTAGATTCTTCGAGCTACCGGCCCTGGTACATGCAGCATGGGTGTCTACATCCGATAGTCCGTTTTCTAAAGCTCGGACTAGGTTCTCGAAGAAATTCTTGGTCACGCTGCAATTGATAGAATTATTAGAAAATTCGGATAGGTATTAGATTTTCACATGCATGAGGTAATAAATTAAAGGAAGAATCATCATCTATGATAAAGTTGAGGGATAATACTAGCACACCCCCTTGTCAAATTGTGACAACTCGAAAAATAGGGTGAAATTGTAATATGCTATTACCAACCAATGGGTGACTTTGTAATTTGCTTTTATTACTTGGGGGAAGCTACAGTAATTTCTCAAATATCGGGGTGTTTTTCGCTATAAAAGACTCACGCAGGGGTGTCCATGTAAATTACCCTAAAGTTAAATGGCTTATACTTTATAGGTGAATCTAAAACGTGAATAAAAGTGCGGTCAAATATTGGCAAGATATACAAAGTTGAAGAGTCTGAAACTGCAGTCACATTCTCTGCACATCTACTCAAGTAAAACTCTATATGGGTGTGACTAAAAGTTATGGACTATATTCACAACAATAATCACCAGGACTGCTACATTAACCACAAAATATGAATTTTTTCTATGTATTCAACTTCAACATATGGTTAGGACTTAACTGAACAAGCAACTGATACATTTGATCCCTAAACAGTCTTAGAAACTTAAAGTATGCACAAAAGGCACCTTTTTGTCAGTAAAAGTTTAGAAGAGTCCAAAAGTTTATTCTAGTAGGAATTTCTTTGTCTTATAGAAACACTTTTGACAAGTACTTATTAGAAGGTTGTGCCACACCTTGTAGAAAAATACAAGTCTCTATATACATTGTATAACATATATAACATCTCAGTAATAAACTGATTGCAAAATATATCCAAATAATATATTTGGGTACCGTAGTGCAGAACAATCTTGGAGTTGAGAATAATTAAATAGAAGAGAGCATCAATTAAGTCACCTGGTCAATCCAGCTAACTTCGTCCGGAATTCGTTGAATTCTTTCGAAGGACCTTCAGAATTGAGATAAACCTGAAATTCCTTCTCCGCACATTGGTGAAGTCGTTCAAGACCAGACTCCGCGTCACCTAAAAGAATGCACAAACATATCAGCAGCCCAGACAAGAATAGACAGTGATAAAATAAGTTTCCAGATCGGAGAAATTGCTTACCCTGTAGATACTCAAAAAACTGCTTCTTAGTCTTTTCATGCTCAGGTAGATAATATCCATAAGCATATGTCCATTTCAAAACCCGTCTACATTCAACTATCTGTAAAGGACAAATATAAGCAGTTTACATTTCAAAGTCCCACAACACAATGGTAGACTATAATTTATATCTTCGAATAACCACTATGTTGGACCTGATCAAGCTGAACAAATAAAACAGAAACTCAGGAAGGCAAAATATGTGTGTGTGTGTGTATGGAGTATTCAGAATGAGACACTAATCCATAAAGGTCGCGGAGGAAAGAGTTTATATAGCTTGTTTCCGCACAGAAGTCACAAATTTTGCAGTTAACTGCAAACTCTCATCTCTGCTCTAATTGCTCAGTGCTATATGTTAAAGATGTGTATATTATTATGCTAACATTCAGAGGGTGCTTGGCTAAGCTTATAAGCTCCTAAAAACAGCTTATAAGCTGTTATAAAGTGTGTTAAATTTTTTTGTAAAACAGTTTATAAGTTCTCAATACAAGGGAGCGTTTGCAAACTCTAACAAAAGACATTTATGAGCTTTTAGCTAAAAATAAGCAGTTTTGTGGTGTTTGCAAATCCTGCTTTTACTTCTGATTCTTTAAATTAAGCTCCCAGAAGTCAAAGGCACCAAGTTGGTTGGGTGATGCTTTTAGGTGCTTTTGATATTTATGTAATATAAATATTAACCTTTGAGACATATTTATCCTTGAAAATACTTCAATATTTCCAAATTAACAGCATATCAAAATCAAAAAGAAACAATCTTTCTTAAACATCAAATCTCCTTCTCCTACTTGAGAAAAACATCAAAACTCTTCTCTCGCCGTGTAATCTGAGTTCTATCCTAAACCCTAGTTCATGCGCTTGTATTGATGCAATACTATAGCTTACTAATTGCTTTCTGTGAAGCATACTATTGTACCAAACTTCCAATCTTGAGGTTTTGAAGGTTTTATTCCCAGCACAAAACACATAATCTGATTCTTTTTCTGCTACTCTCGATGTTTTCCCTTTTTTTAATAAAAAATTCTTTTAATTGGCCCTTTAATCTTTAATTTCTGCCAAGGCTGTCAGCGACTGAGTAGAAAAAATTAAAAAATAGGTTGTTTAGGAGCGTTTCTAGTGCTACAGAAATGGGTTCTGTGTCTCGCTTTTCGGATCTTTTTTTTGTGCATAAAGTCGTTAATAATGCATAACAAATTTTAATTGGATTTTTAATGCTTCTTACAATTCTTGATATTTAAAATTTGTATTTGTAAGTTTTGCATCTATAATATTTATAATAAGATACAATTTTCAGATTCTAAATAGTAATATAAAGCTTGTTAAGATAGAGTATTATCCCTGCTTGTATCCACTTTTACTATTCAAAAGGTCACCCATATGGCTATTATCTAATCTATAATTATGAAAAAAATATAAAAACAACTATTTAGAAATAACTAATATTTTCATAAATCATTAGGATTTGTTATCATATACAATTATTAAGCTATCATTTACGTATTATATGATATACAGTTCTATAAATAATTGAATTTTTATTTGTAACTGATTTTTTGTTTATAATACTCATTCAAATGTTTATTGCAAGACACAGAGGTCTAGAAAATCTTTAAAAGAAAGATTAAAGAAATAAATAAAGAAGAAAAACTGAAGGCGCGCACGTGAGTCACACCTGTAGACAACATTGATTATCTTTTATACATCCATATTATTTGATAAACATACGCCTTTTAGGGTAAATCGTTAAAAATAATCGTAGTAAGATAATAAATGTGAATAAAACATGGATTACTGTTATTTTAGGAGTAATATTATACTTTTGAGAAAAAGCTAATTGATTATTACTTATGTTTGCAAACACTCCTTTTTTCCACTCTCTGCTTGTGTTTGCAAACACTACCCACTTCTGATTACCTAATTCGGCCTATTTTCCACTTATAATCACTTCTCCATAAGCAATTGTGTTTGCAAACACTCCCTAAGCTGTCAGGAGCTTATAAGCTCCTAAAAATGAGAGAATCCCAACTTATTTTTTAAGAGCTTATAAGATAGAGATCTTATAAGCTCCAAAAACATCTTATAAGCACTGAGAGCTTATAAGCTCTTTAAAATAAGCTTAGCCAACTACAAGGAGTTTTCACAAAATAGCTTTATGACCACTTCTTACGCGGCCTCTTTGGCTAGAGCAGCAAGTCCAGGCAAGTTTTCACTTTACCCTAATTTCAAAATGACATTGTGTAATCTGGATGTGCAATTGTAAACAGAAGCAAGTGACCGATGACACATCAACGAAACAATGCCTGCTATCTAAAGAGAAAATTTTGTTAAAATTAAAATTTACCTGAAGCCAAGCATCTATAATGAACTTAAGCTGAGACTCAGGTTGGCACTGCTTATCACTCAGCTTTTCTAGCTGCACAAGAATATCACCATTCACTTTATATAGGATTAAAGAGTTTATTTCAATTTATGCATCAAATAATGTGTACTGCAAATTGTTTTATCAACCACTACTTAAACAGAAAGTATCACTGTATTTTAATGTACTGCAATAATAGTAGAGTTTTGGATTTCCAAAATATAATGCATTCAAGTATTCAAGTTATAGAGCTCTTTTTTCCCTTAACAGTTCTTTTGAATCAATTAGAATTGCACAACTTTTATGCACTTCAACAAAATCTCGTGAAAGCCACAAAAAGAAAAAGAAAAATGAAATTTTATGCCTCAAACTTAAGTGCGCTTATGCTTTCATTTGTACATGTGGTGAGCAATAAGCAGATAACAGAATGGTTCAGAGTGGGCATTTCGTCTTCACACTTTCCATATCAATCTGATTTGTCAATGGGATCTAGAAATCCACGTCCTATAGAAATCGACATATCAATCTATACCACCACACCAAAGGAACCGACATCCCTGAACAACTTTGCAAAAATACAACTCAAAAGGAAGAAGATATAGAATTCAACATTCATCTACTTCTATCACCAAATCATCAGAAGAGTTCCAGCTCTGCTGCTCAGTTGTGAGACTACTTATTTGTTATTTATTGGGATAATATGAAGTCATTTGTGAAAACCTTGTTCAGTGGTGCAAAATCAAGGGACCTAAAATAATGTCTGCTGAAAATTATCAGATGGATAAAACCATCTGAAGTATCATGAACTACGATATATTAAGTTGATGGAACAATGACTACCACACAAACCCCGGGTTCTTTCTCTTGAAACAATATATAAGAACTTTCATGAACTCAGCGTGAATGCAGAAAATTCAAAATGAATGAAACAGTTGCACAAAAAAATATTTACAGACAGCAGTGAATAAAGAGCTCATTTACAAAAAAAGGTGGAAAGGGTCAGTACAAATCTTATCATGTGAAAACATAGTTGTCAATGGCGCGCGCAAATGGCGCACCCTCTGCGCCATGGTTCATGGCATGGCGCAGAGGTTCAACAAGGCGCGCGCCATGTGCGCCATGGCGCGCGCCCTCAAGGCGCGCCATAGTGAAATGTCTCTCTAAAATCAATTTTTGGTCAAAATTAGGGTTTCTGGTCAATTTAATTTGGTCAACCTAGCCAAACTTAGTAAAAATGGGGCAAATTGGGGATAATTTCCAACAGTAAATACAACCCAACCTCAAATATATATATTATAAGATGTAATAGACTATATGTTGTTCAAATTTTTAGGGGTATATAAATATATTTTTTTGTTTTTGCATAACTATTATCATTATTTCTATGTAACTATATATTTATGCATATTAATTTAGTTTTGTAATTATGCGCCGAGCTTCAGTAAGGCGCGCTATGCGCCATGGGACCCTATGCGCCGCGCTGCGCCATTCGCCATTAACAACTATGTGTGAAAAGATAAGTGAGCTTGACAGGATAATGGGTGACTTACATGTACTGTTTGCATTTGATGTAGATTTTCAACTGCTCGTTGCCTAGACTGCAGAAAGGTAAAAATCAAATTCAGACTTCACTGATGCAAAATATAGATATTAAAAGAAACCCACGTGATGGTTCAACCAGAGAGTCAAAAATAAATTACATGAATTTAGTACGGACAAATAGAATAACATACAACGGATGGCCAAAAAGATGACTTGCTTGGATTTTAAGCGAATGAAATATATGCATCTCTTAAGCTCTCTGCTTGAGAAACATGATACACCAAAATTTTATGCCATAGCCTGGTATTCATAAAAAGACCCGGGATTCTGCTTGCTTCATTATATTTGTCTGATATGGGAGGAAGAATTCCAAACTCTTCTCATGAGAGTTTACTTGCAGATGATTTTACATTTTCCTCTAGCGGTCCGGATTTAAGTATCAATATGAATATAAGCTTGCAGTTTGCAAGGAATTAAGATGCAAATCTTCTGAGAAACTAAGATATCAATGATGAAAGTTGCAATCCAACTCGTTACACACATATGAAAGGACTAAGAATAAATGTCAATGTAAAAGAAATAGACAAAAATCATATCCATTCCAACCAAATTAGGAGAGCAACCAGTAGATAAAGAATAACAAACCACAATATTAAAAATAACGGTAAGTAATCAATACCTACCGTTTGGTTTGTAGCCCATCTCTCATAGTAATGTGTATATCTTTCTAAGGAATTTTTAGCCATCTCTTTTCGTTTTTCACTTTCATCATACTGCAAACAATATTCAAGTTAATTGGATACGGGCTTACAATAGCCCTGCAACAGGACAAACCATATAATCTTGATCTTACCACTCCTTCTTGCTTAGCAGCTTCGTAGCGGTTGCATGCATAGAATCCCCCAGTTCTTTCACCATGTTCCGACCATGCACCAAGGCACAGCCTGCAAGTATATTCTATCAGATGGCATACACTGGCAAGCATTACACAACTTACAGAAAATGAATCATTAATGCAGATAAACTAAATGCATTAATATATTGTGTGTGAGCTTTAGATCATTTAAGAAAGCATAGAAGACCGAAAAGCAACAACACCAAGACAACTCCACCGCTGGAAAAATCGTAAAATCAGATGCGCATATGATGATTAAGCTTAAGTTTACAAGCTAGAGCTTGTTGAAAACTAGGAGGGTCATCAATCATAACAAGAGCAATCGAACATACCAGCAAAACTCAAATTTGCAAGGTGGAGTGCACGTGATATGCATGCAGCCTTGATTTTTCTCAATTGGCCTCTTGCACTTTGGACAAGGCTTTGAATTAGCCAATATCCTGGAGTAACATCAGAACCATAAGATTTAGAATTGGCATTATGTAGAGAAAAATGAACAGTATCAAAAATAACATTAGCACATCTAATATTTAGTTTTGCCTGAAATTTAAATCAGCTCAATGGCAAGCACGAGTATAAAATCAAAAAATTCAATAAAAATGCATGGAACTTTCATGTTTATAGTGTTTGTAAGAACTACAACTGCATGTCTGACTTTGGTTAATTGGTGTTGCTTCACTACTTTACCATAGTGTAGGTAAAAAATAAAAGCATTTAAAATTTCCAAAAACTTAAATCATAATATAGAATATCAATCGAATCGCCTCAACAAATATATGAGCAACATTTAAAAGCTAACCAAAGTACCAATACAATTAAGATATACTTATATGTATTCGTGTATAAAACTTTTGCATATTGTATAAAATAGACAAGGAACAAACTCAGAATTGCATACTACATTAATTACTTAAAAGTTTATAAGACAAATCTTGAATAGTTTTCTACTTTAATATACCATTTTACAAAATAGGCAGTGGCAAGAAGAAACTTGAGAGCACATTGTCACGCCCCGGCAATTCTCAAGACCTCTTCCCACAAATGAGGTTCCAAAGTCTTAAATCTACACTACCTTGTATATATAGTAGTGAGTAGAATTATCTAGAATAGTTCTAGATATGAAGAGATTGAGAAGAATTCTCTAGAATCATGTAGAAATATGTATAGATAGAATTCTCTAGAATGTACCATGTAAATATCTAGTAGAATTCTCTAGATCGTCGATAATAGCCGTTAGATCGAATTGATCTAAACCGTCCATTCTCCAATGGACTAGTATAAATAGAGGGCTAGGCATCATTTGTAATCATCCAACATTTTGGAGAGCAATACAAACACTTAAGAGTTTTCCAAACACTCTCGCGTTCTTTACTTAAAACCCGAGCACACGAGCACGAGTTAGATCGAGGCTGACTTAGCACAATCTCGCAAGAGGCGGGGCGACTAGATAGGGGCCGCACGAGGCATTAGTAAGAGACTAAGTCCATGACAGCATGTATTATTGTACAGGACCTATGGTGTACAATGCCAAATGGATGTGCAAGGATATACATCTGGCAATGAGAAAATAAAACTCAAGCAATATTCACTCGTAGGAGAGTGTCCATCCAATCGCCCACACAAACACAATCAAGTATTTATGATACAACATAAAGGAAAAGTGAAATGCCTTTTGATCTAAGAGGAACTTCAGTCAGTAGTGTACACATAAGTCAAAGAGAGCATCTACTTTCATCAGCAGAAATAAATCAAAGGTGTCTTTGGTCTTTAGGAAACTGGGAATTAGTATACATGATTATGTCTCGGATATAGCATAAATAACTCTAAGATAAGCCAATAAGATTCCTCACTAAGATAAGCCTTTACAGAAATTTTAAATATTTAAAGACGGGAGTCGATCAATTATGCACAGGCGTACTATTTTCTGTCTGATATACAGGAACCGTGATGCACAACTTCCCACCTTTTTCCTTATTAGTCGTAGATGAGTATAGCTATTAAATACTCACCTTAGAACTCACAAAATATAAATGAAAATTCTAGAATGTCAGAAAATAAAAAAAATGTCAAGCAAATCTAGAACTAGAAGGTACAGTTTCTTAATAGGGAAGAATCAATAAACAAATAGATTAAAATGCTTCAATTTGCAATAGCAAGACGAACGATTTCTCCTTAATAAGATCGATACCGTACCAATTCATATTTTCAGATTCAGCACTATTCTTCATAATCCACTTGGCCACAGTTCCACAATCAACTGGGCGATGAGCTTCCTCAACACACTGCAAGGGGTTTAATAGCATGGATTCCGTTTTAGATTGTTACGATTAAGGAAGTAACAAAAAATTAGTAAAATCCAGAAGCTTGAAGAAAGCAGTGAGACCCACATTCCAGCAGAAACTATGGGAGCAACGGCAAGTGATATCATAGCTTCCACCACCAACAATAAAATCCACAGCATAATCACAGCCTGGTGCTGGGCACCATTTGGTCTGTTGATAAAAACGATGAGAGGAATGTCAGAATTCCAGATTGCAAAGGTATGTATAGATTAATCCAAACAGTGGTAATAAAAGTCATAGTTTAACTTCATATCCAAGCAAAGACCACTGAAATTTGTTTTGTTTTTAATAGAAAGATTATGGAAATTGAGACTTATTTTTGCAAATAACTACATTGAGACTACTTGTTCATTGATATCAAATAATAACAAGTTCAGATAGAGTTTTATTATAACGTATGCAAAACAAGAGCTTATGCTTTCAATCATATTAAACTTTATAAGAAGAAGCGACAAGTGCTTTCTGTTAGAAAGGAGTTCATATTTAATAAAGCTGCACGAACTCATGTACCTTTCTGTTATCTTCAACAAATGATCTCAAAAAGTAGCGATCGTATTTTTCTTTATCATCAGTAGAAGCCAATTTGTTCACCATATCCTGTCCAACAGCAGCACCACAGGATGGATCAGGACAACGCGTAACCCCAAACATCCTGGTCCGTCGTTAATGGATGTGCTAATATAACCTGTGCCGTAAAAGGTATACGAAGAAATTCAGATAATAAGCATAATTTCATATGAATATATAGACATCCAGGTCCATTTGTTAATGGCTGTGCTAATACAACCTGTGCCATAAGGGTATACAAGAAATTCAGATTACAAATATGAATAGCACATGAATATATAGGCATTAGAATTCAGAAATGGATTAATTAAATATGTAAAAGGAGGAGTTGATTCTCCAATGGAGTTGGGGGTGGGGGGGCCCAGTCCATTTGTTAATGGCTGTGCTAATACAACCTGTGCCATATACAAGAAATTCAGATTACAAAAATGAATAGCAAATGAATAAATAGACATTAGAGTTCAGAAATGGATTAATTATATATGTAAAAGGATGAGTTTCCTTTCCAATGTGTGGGCGGAGAGGGGGGGGGATTCATCCATCCACTCGAAAGATCAAAAGATGACTATATTGCCCCTGAACCATGCCCACCCCTCACCCCACCCAAAAAGAAAAAACACAAAACAACAAAAATTAACAAGCACAAAAAACTTTTAGCAAATTTTTATGGATACAAACCTTGCCAACACGTGACACAGAAGGGATGGCCACAGGCAGCAGCAATCATTCTATCCCGCGGATAGATTTCAAAGCAGATTCCACAAGCTAGCTGCAAACAGAGTAGAATTAAGATGCACTCATGCACATAACATGATAGTAGGATGAATGCAATATGAATTGTTTTACAACACTCCACTTATCATCCATGTCCACATGAAAACCCAACGTAATTTGCTCATTTCATGATTACCTCTCTAGCCTCAGGAAGTGGAATGTGATTCTCCAACAGACCAACAGTCCTGCGGACCTTTTCTTCATCTACAAACCATTCATCATTAACTTTACTAACGCTCCTGTGAGTCACAACACATCATGGAATTTTTCAGCATGTAAATAAAAGCAACCTTCACAAATAATCTTGAAGCTCATCCAGTGGTTAAACAAAACAGTACAGCATAGGTTTGTCTATAGTTTACCAATGCCGCCACTTTCTCTTGACAAAGGAGTCAACTTGACTTGGATCTTCTAAAGCGATAAGTAAAGGGGCATTCATGCATTGATCAACTACAAGCCTCACAGTGACATATTAAACATACTACAATATATTCTAATGACGAGAATCCCGATAAATAAGTTACCAGTTATAGTGGCGGAGCAAAATGCCAGCAGCAACCCTTGAAATTGAGAGGACTGAAGATATCTTTGTAATATCTTCCTCTTGACATTGCCGAATTTCATCTTCACTTAAAATGGTATAATTCTGAAAGAAAGAGTAAAAACACTCAAAACCAGTCATTGACAATAACCTAGTAGCATAATTCATAAAATACTCAACATCAGCAACACAATGGATAGCATATATAAAAAGCAAGCATCTACAAAGGCACATAATAGTTTGGATAATCAGAACTAAAATCAAAGTTCTTTACTCGAAATGAGAATAAAAGGAGATATTTTTAAATTCAAATCTATAAACAACAAGAACACTGTACAGAAAAAGACATACATACAAATGGTTGACAGCGTCCACTGAAAATAACTTAAGAGAGCCTCAAATTGAAGTGTGAGACTATGCCAGACCGGGTGCATTGGAGCCGGTGTACTTAGCACCACACATTTATGTTGGGGTGGGTGGTTTTTGCATGGGTGTTGGGTGATGAAAACCACCCACCCCACCACAAATGTGTGGTGCTAAGTACACCGGCTCCAATGCAACCGGTGTGGCATAGAATTGCCCCAAATTGAACCTTTTAAACTAAAAAGTATTAACATTTTCATCCACACAAAATTCTACAACAATCATCATACTCGTCCCCAGCACTATCTCACCGTCAACTCAACTAAACTCCCCAACTATACCAAATTATGCTAGCAACACTTAGACTATCATTATTAGCATTAATCCGCTTAACAAAAAAACCGGTTTTAACTAAATTCCTCTTCGGAGACGTGCTACCTCTCATCCTCGATTATTTTATAACGAAAAAACAATACTATCAAGTAAGTACTACGATCAACTGCTCAAATGACCCTTTCTACCATTCCTCAATCGAAACCTCGAAAACGCAATAATTTCCCTAAACTCACCAGGGGATCACAAACACCAGGTTACATTTCATTACTACCCCAGCTCAATTGAACAAAAACAACTACTTAAGAAGCAAACACAAACAGTAATGATTAATTGATAACAACGAAAAATGACCTGCGATCGATGATGATGGTGGAAGTGGTGAGAGGAGGCGAAGTCATCGGAATCGTCCGAGTCCTGGTCCATGAATCCATCGTAGTCCATCATGACGTCATCCAGGTCGGAATCATCGTCATCATCGCCGCCGCCATAGAAATCGTCTTCGTCGTTCGAATCTTCCAACATCATCGCCGCCGCCATATCCTCCTCCGAATCCATTTCTCTCCTCTAAATTAAATTTATCAGTTGAAATATATATAATTTTTTCTGAATAATATATGTGAATAATTACGATTATTATTACACGCTAATGTGAACTGAAAAGAAAATGTTGTAAGAGAGGAGAAAATGAAATGAAATGGCGAATTGTGGCGACATCTTGATTTTATAAACTGAAGGCGAAAATAATGTACATCTGTCAATGCGTAAGGTACAATGTTGTGATGACAAGCTTTTTTATTTCATAAGGCCATGTTTGGGACTAATTTTACTTTTTGGGATAAAATTAGGCACGAAAAGATATTTTAATTTTTTTCCTTTGCTGGTATCAAACCATATATTCGAATAGTAATAATATTTTTACTTATTTAACTTTAAAATATCAGACTAATAGAATTTAGATTGTGCCACATAAGCTTGCACTCTTTAAATATCAAATTCATTATAATTGATGTTTTATACTTTAATCTAAGATGGGGTGAAAATGAAAAGTTTATACATCAGCATAGTAGTCTATTAATTAAGTCTCCAAATTTTCAATCGAATATAATAAGTTCAAAAGGTATTCATGATGTAAGTTCACCACTTCATGGCAGTGTATTAAGGACTGCGACAATCGGCTTGTAATACTTAATTAATTGAGAACCAAGGTTTATTGTTCTAATTTTATTTTATTTTTGGTAGAAATGTATTGTTCTAATGTGTTGGTGGAATTGCATTTGGCCAAGTCCAAATATATAATACTTAATTAATTGAGAACCAAGGTTTATTGTTCTAAATTTTTTTTTTTTTGGTAGAAATGTATTGTTCTAATGTGTTGGTGAATTGCATTTGGCCAAGTCTACTTATATATATTTAGCCACAAAAAAGTCTAATTATATGTCTCAGTCATCGAAAATTATAACGGTTAGGTTTCATTTACTAAGTTACTATCTATAAAGCATGGACACTCCGAAAATTATCCTCGGGCGCATGTCAGACATGACACTCCTCCGACACGCCTCCTTCACGTGTCGGACACTGCTAATCCGTGTCCATGGTTTAAAAAAATAAAAATAGAAATTCAGACACCATGTCGGACACGACCAGATGCTTGTCTGACACGGTGAGAACACAGCTGACTGTTTTTCTAGGAAATTAAAAAGTGTAGGTTCAAATTATAAATAGGAAAAGTTCAAAAATTCTAATTCTAATTCATTTTAGCAAACATGTCTAATGTGTTTCTGTTTTAACTTTAAAGCGTCTTTCAGTTTTCAACTCCAAGCCCGTTGTTGTCGCTGTCTTCTTCACCGAAGGAAGGCCATCGTCATCTTCTTCATGCTGCCATGGAAGGGTTCCCAACTCCAAGCTACCATCATATGGTTACTTCTTACTTTCTTAGTCTTCGACTCCTCTTTCACAAATTCAAAATCCTAAATCCCCAAATTGAAACCTACATTACTTCGAAATTACTATGCTAATTAGGGACTATCTTTGCCTAAACTGAAAAAGAAATTTTTGAGCATTTGATACTTTGATATTTAAGAAAAAGATTGTATTTGTAATTCCATTATAATTTGTGGTTGTTTATATTTTTGTTTTATATTTGTTATTTACTTATTGAGTTATTGTTGATAAGTTTTTTTAATTTTTTTCTAACATATGGAGATTTAGTGTAAGAAGAAAGAAATACAAATTTAATAATAAACCAATAAACAATATTTTCATAGTTTACTTTTCTAACAAAGTATATTGAAATTACAACCAATATCTATGTATTACATATATTTGACAGTCGTGTCGGAGCCGTGTCAAGTTTTAATTTTTTTGCAAAATGCGGTGTGTGCCCCATGTCGTATCGAGTCGTGTCCGTGTCATTGTGTCCTGTGTCCGTGCATTATAGGTTACTATGGTTTATTACCCGATATAATGCCAAATAAGTTATATTTTATAAAAGCATTAATGATAAAAAGAAAATGAAACAATGTTGCAAGGTTGTTTAACGGGTAAATTCCACTTTGCCCCCTTGTATTCCGACTCGATTACACTATGCCTCCTTGTACTTTAAAATATGCTCAAATTATTATTATATTCAAGGCTTCCATCAAAATTGCATCACCAGACTCCTATATTATACTTTTAAAAGACAAAGTTACTAATAAAAATCCTTATATTTAAGCGTATTAATTTGATTTACAGATTTTAATTCAATACTTTTAGTTTTATTTTAAAAATGTACAAAAATAAGATGTATGGTGTTTTCAATGATAATACTTGTTTACATTATAAAGTATCATTTTAAAAAAATAACATGACATCAATAATTCTTAAATATACTTTCTTCGTTTATAATTATAAGGATATGAAAGTTTTACTTTTCAAATTATCTACAATTAACTTTCTTAAGAATTTATTTGAATTTCAATATAGGAAAATATTTAAAAAAATCATTTTCTTGAAAGAAAACAACATAAAGAAAGATTAAATTCAATTTTTTTTTAAAAAAAAACATAAATTTCTTGATATGATTATTGCTTTTTAAAAATAATAATAAATAATTTAGTGATGTAAATTTTTTCTTAAATTATAGATTTTTTTTTGAATGCTTTTAGTTTTGGACGTTTTAAAAAGAAAATAGAGTTTTTAATTTTATTTCTATAAATTAAATTAATTTATTAAAGTATAAGCCTGTTAATTTGGTATTAATAAGAGTATGAGAAGGTTTAGTGATGCAATTTAGATTAAAATCATGAAGATAATAATAATTTGAGAACTTTTAAGAGTACAAGGGTCAAGGGGGTAAAGTAATACAATTGAGAGTAGACGGGGTAAAAACGTGATTAAATACGATTACAAGGGGGGGAGGTAAAGTAATACAAATGAGAATAAACAGGGGTAAAGCACGATTGAATATGAGTACATGGGGTAAAGTGAAGTTTATTCTTTTCTAATTTCAAGTATTAAAGGAATGTAATAAAAAATGAGTGGTGGAATCAATATATTCTTTTCTTTGCCTACATTGTTTGGTAATTGCCTTATCTCCAATTTGAGAAATTCCCGTTTTCAATGTAACAAATAACAATAGTATATAGCACGGAGCCATGGAGGAAATTAGTCCAAAAGTTTCAAATGAATGATTATTCTAAGATGTTATGCAAATTTTATGAACATGTATTATAGGCATTTAAATGAAAATGCAAGTTATAAAACTATGTATATAGATATAATCGATCATTGTTCATTATGGTTTTACAACGAAAATTCCATCTTATCAATGATTATAGTAGTTCTTAAAGTGTGAACAATAACTATTCACAATTATATTATACCGGCATACTCAAAAATATATTTACCAATGTTTTACTACATATTCATCTCACTATATCATATTGCTTTATTATATTAATATTTTCTTCATATTAGGGTATTATTCTCGACAGCATACATGATACATGTCTAATGTGTCACTTTTCTTTCTAGCAATTCCAAAGACTAAGTGCAAATACTAATCTAACGTTGTCCTTGAATAGAAATATTTGAATTTTGGAAAATGCTTTGTATTTGAAAGGCTGTCTAATGAAAGGGAATAAATAGAGGGGGGGGGGGGGGAAACAAATATTGAAATGACTTTTATCCTATATTGAAAAAATAAAAAATAATACAAGTATGGAATATAGAACGGGGGGAGTACAATATGATTAGATAAATGTTGCTAATTTTTCTTGAAAACCAATTATTTCTTGCTAATTTAGTAATTTTCATGCAACTTCAATAGTACTCATATCCAGTTGGAATATTATAGCAAGCAACGAATTAAAAGTGTGTGAAAAATGTATCATGACAGCAAAAAAAAATTATTGATGGTATGTGGAGAGTGATTAATACAAGAGATTGGTAGCTTGAAGGCATATGATTGTGTTTCATATGTGGTTTTAACTTGAATTTGGTAATTGACTTATATTAAGATTGTTTTTCCTAATTGCCTAAGAATAAGATTGTGTTTCCTATTTGAATTATTTTTTAGTTTCCTTGAGTATCAATTCTCTTACTCTATAAATAGGAGCTCTCAACTTGTAATTATTTGATTCACTCGATTGACTCTGAAATAAAGATGTAGTTTAGTGTTAGCTCGTGGATGTTGGCAACTTGCCTAACCATGTTAAAGTTTCTTGTGTCATCTTAGAGACTTAGTTTTATATTTTCTTATTTATTTCCTTCATGCCCTGGTGCTACCATAACTAACAACTAGTATCAGAGCCATAGGTTGTGAATTTAGGAGAAGTCTTAGATCTAGATCTATGGCAAAGCGCTTTGGTTAGGGCGGATTTTATCGTGAGAGCAATCGTATGAGATGAAGGAATAATCAAGCTTGATAGTTTCGTTGCAAGTAGCACAAATTGAAGTCGTGGTGAAACCAGAGAAGATGACAGTGGAGGACGCGATCAGTTAGATCGCCATCCATAAAAGAGTAATGTCGTTTAAAATTAATGAAAAAACGTAGAAAAATTGTGGCACCAACAGATAGGTAGATCCCCAGAAGTAGAGGCACATTTGGGTTTTCAGGTGGATAAAACACAAAGTTAGTGGGAGTAGTTGCGTGCCGGTGGCTAATCCGTAGAACCAGAGGTCAGAGGGCAGATCCGTGTTATCAAGAGGGCTGAACGAGTTGCAAGAGACTGGAGAGGCGGAACTACGATGCCAGAAAGCAAATCAATCAAGCCAGAGGTTAGAGCGACAATATCGGTAGTTGAGAGGGTAGATCTGTGTAGTCGAGAGGACAAGCCCGTGTGGTCGAGATACCGGAGGGTAGGATTGTGGAGGCAGATCCACGTAAAGAGAAACCATGAGGCAGAGGTACGACACCGGGAGGGCAGACGTGGAGCTAGAAGTCATGGAGGCAGGATGCGAAGCCAATTAAGCAGTTTCATGAATTTTTAGCAGAAGGGTATGACATAGCTCGTGTAGTGGGAGCATCGAGTAGATATGTAGGTGACCCGAATCCGAGTTGACCATTGAGAAATCAGGGGTTTTTGGCAAAAGGGTGTGACATGGCTCGTACAGTGGGAGCATTGAGTAGATATGTGGGTGACCGACCCGAGTTGGCCATTGAAAAATCGAGAATGTTGGCGGATGGATCAGATACAGCTCACGCAGGGGGCAGAGAGCAGATATGTGAGGGATCCGAGTTTGCCCTTGGATAAGTCCTTGGTGTAAGGATGTCAGTGGACGGGTTAACCAAGGCAGTTTTGGATTGTGAGACATGTTTTGGGATTCTTGGTGGTAACCTATATCTGAGAATTAGTTGGACCAATATGGAAATGCCATGATATTCAGGAGTTGGTTGACCACCAAAAGAATAGGGTAGTGGGGAGGGTTCAAAGAGAGGGAATAAAGTTCACAGTGAGAGTTTGTCAAGTAGGAGGCACTATAGGCGGACGAATTGACGAGGCAAGGAGATGTCTCGGGGTTTGATCTCCATTGAATTTAGGGATGTTCCAACTAGATTGAGATTCACTTGGAAAAAGTGAAATAGTTGTGCAAGTTGAGATCGATGATATTTTGGGATGAATGAGAGATTGATGGGTTTACGGAGACTGATTGATACAAGAGATTGGACGTTTGAAGGAATATATTGTGTTTCCTACATGGTTTTGGCTTGAATTTGGTAATTGACTTATATTATGATTGTTTTTTCTAATTGCCTAAGTATAGGATTGTGTTTCCTATTTAGATTATGTTTTAGTTTTTTTGAGTATCAAGTCTCTTATTCTATAAATATATAGGAGCTCTCAACTTGTAATTATTTGATTCACTCGATTGACTCTAAAATAAAGATGTAGTCCAATGTTGGCTCGTGAATATAGACAGTTTGGGATCGGTACGGTACAACCTTGGGGATGTCAGCGCAGCAGAAATGAAAAATAATTCAAAATAAACAAAATCCCCTAAACAAGGCTAGGTTGACATGGTACCATCAGATTAACGAAAATATACGTAGAGTGTTTTCTAGCGGTTACCTCGTTGACAAGATTTCGGCAACGAGTCTTTACAACTTTGTCTCCCTCAAACGGATCTAGTTCAATTGATTTTCTCGGTGTGATTTGCTCTAACGCCCCAAGTGTTGTGTCTCTAAGTATATCCATACCGTAGTTCGTACCCTCAATTCGTTTTATCAGTACTGGCTAAAAATGATTTGAAGCTTTTGGCTTATAGAGATGAAGGGTAGGAATATTTTCACTTTTGTGTTTTTCGTACTCAACACGTAAGTTGGAAGAATGATAAAAAAGATGGAGAGAAAAAAGAAGAGAGAATATAATCCACAACTCTAAAATTGTGATTAGTGAATTAATTAATTCTAACAATATAATATCAATATATATATATATTAAGATCACCACACATCTAACAATCCCATATACACGCTTATCGTGTATATATATATTAAGATCACCACACATCTAACAATCCCATATACACGCTTATCGTGTATATGTGTATATATATATATATATATCCTCCCTCCATCCCAAAAAGGATGTCGACTATTCTACTTTTGTCTGTCCCAAATGATTGTCCCTTTCTATAAATGTATATATTTATTGTCTTATCTGACTATATTACCCTTCATTTTTATTGACAAATTAATAATTAATTCTTTTTTATTATAAAAGTGCAATCGTATTTAAGGAAGATAGTTCCATACATGGACAATAGACAATAGTCATAAATTAAATTAAAATCATAGCATGATTTGGAAAGTAATATTATTAGTTGTCCTTTGTTTTATGGAAATGGCATTTTAGGAAAACGATGAAATTTTGATAATTTCTAAAAAAAGTCAAACTTTTTTTGGGACGGAGGGAGTATATTATAGTTGTTATGTTAAATCCTATAATATAATATTATTATATATTAATTTACACGTGCAATCCTTTGCACATTTCCATTTACACATGGCACACACATCATGTGTATATGGGTATATATATATATATATATGTATATTTATATAATATATTGTTAATTAGATCCACTAATAAACTAACAAGAGCTTTCCATATATATTTGAGATCCTCCCAAATATATATAAGATCTATCCAAATATATATATATATATATATATATATATATCCATATAAGGTCTTTCCATATAGCTAATTAGTCAACTAATTAATTAAATATATCTTACCATATATATTTAGATACAAAATAATATACTTATATACATATAAATGTGTTGACTTAGTGGACAAGATACATTCCACCACACACATATACATAGACGCTTTGCATGTATATTTATATATGTAATATTGTATATATCTCTTTCACATATTAATCAATTAGACCACTAATTAATTAATTAGTCTTCTTCAATTTAATATTCCAATATTAAATTAAGACTATTATTAATTAAGACTACTTAATTAATTTATTCCTTTTTCCCGATTAATTAATATATTCTAATTAATTAATATCTCGATTAATTCACAAAGAATTAACTTAGCCAATAGGTACCACACTAAGTTAGTGTGTGACCCCTTAGGCTTGTTAACATAGCAATAGGTCATATCCCAAAGGTTAAATTAATTATCCAAATAATTAATTAGGACTTGGATTAACTTTACCAAATTAATCCAAGGCACCTATTGGTCATGGTTCTATGTCTAGCAATATCGTCACGACTTCCTAGATGCTAACAATGAAAAGCAAACCTATCCAGGTTACGATCTTCATGTGAGTTGAATTCTTCTATCTTTTTCCCGTCCAAGGTCTAGGGTTTAGCGATGGTCGAAATCCTAATAACCTCAGAAACTATGACTGTGTTAAAAACACTAATGATCCGGTCTTCTAAGCAGGGATCACCAATCCCTCTTTCAAGACATAGCTCCTGCCAGAGGCTTTTATCAATCATTCAGAGTTACACAATAGCATAGGAAATACCAGGCTATAAGCCCTGGATGGATCCCCTATCTGACGTCACCATTTCATCATACTTCCAGACTATACAGAACATACGCTGCCATATGACTCTCCTGAAGTGCACATGTATAAGGACTTCTAGTTCGACCGAAACCAAAGAGATGTCCCTGCGGGGTCGTTCAATCTCATATTCACCTAAGTATGGATCTTTGTGTGTGCACTAACCAGCCAGGTCAATGCCCAAGGAATGAGACACTCTCTTTCGAGAATGCACACATAAACAAGTCTTAGCGAGACTGTGATGTCCCACATCTCACAGTATCTATGACTTGGAACGGAGTTTAGGATTACGATCATTGAGAGCATTCCATAGTCGACACGACCGTTCCCCTAGCCTTATGTAATATATGGAATGTTTATCTAGACTAATCAAATCTATATATGCGATAAATAAGTTGCCAATAGGTTAGATATGATACAAAAGATAAGACTGTTATAGTGTTTATGTTTTAGTGGGTAACCCAATAAATAGCTCGCTGGGTACATAACTTTATCAATATCCCACTTGACCTAGAGCCAACTAACCATGCCTCACAGACACATCCTTGATGCTCTTTTTGAACACAACTTCTCTCAAGGGTTTAGTGCAAGGGGTTTGCCATATTTCTGTCGAGTCAATCCATTCTACTTGAACGTCACCTTTGATAAATGATCTCTTAGATAAGATACTTTCTCTAAAAGTTTGTTAAGACTATAGGTAAGACCTTTTGCTTTTACTTAAGAGCTTAAGTACCATCAATTGCCATAGTACCATAGTACCATAGTACTCGATCTACGATGGGTTGAACCTTGTAAAAAACAGGTTCGTTTATCCAAACATCCTTTTTCATCGCCTCTTCATCAGCGATTTACTCAATCTCCAAGGTGAATACGGTTGTGATTTCTCACAAAGACATTATCTATATCTCACAGATCAGCCATTGAGTGTAAATTCAAAATCCAATTTTGACCTTTAAGTTCCACAACTAGAGTCCACATGACTCTTCAGTTCCTATTCTCCAAGATTGTATTTCCATGTTGAATCTTTTCAACATACATTTTATGTATTTGCAACGGGAGAATCCAGAAAATTAATGCCTTACTTCGAGGTATCCTTATATTAAGTATCAGGATATTCACCAATGTACTCATGGAGAATCGGGTCGAATTGATTTCTCTTTGTTGTTTTATTTGTAATATCAACATCAAGGAGAGTTAATAAGTTTAGTAGCCCTCCCACTAAATGCTTAACATAATCATGTCATATTATATCCCTAGATATAGATGGTTGTATCAATACTCACATTTGTTGTGTTGTATGAGTTTCAGTATTCATGAGGAATCGTTTTATATGTTAACAGAAATAATATAGAACTATAAGCAACAAAAAATATTTAAGATAAAAACTCTCCATATTTTAAAATATTTTGGAACCATAAACCAAGATGGAGATAACATGGTTCGAAAATAAATCAAAAATATAATCCAAAACATTCTTCAAAATGAAAACATTGTCTCATAATGAAAAACAAATAGTTGATTCTTATCTTATAGCTTCAGCAGCGACAAATGCTCCATCAGCACTTTTAAGATCATGATCATATCACTTTGGTCCTTGCTTCTTTTTACCTCTTGTGATCCATTGCAAAGGTGAGATCCTTTGCAATGTCATAACACTTTAAAGAAGCATAGTTAACCAACAAGTTAACTAAAGAGCAAATGTACCTTCCTTGCGTTCCTTAGGAGGTTCTGGGCATTGATCTTTCTAGTTTCTAGTCCTTTTACAGTTAACGCACTTCCCAATTGCCCCTTTGGCTTTCTTCACTCCGTCATTTGGTTGCTTATTGCTTCTGTTCTTCTTCTTCTTCCCATTTCCCTTCCTTTTTCAAAAGTAGGGGAGGAAGCAGTATTTGCAAGAAAAACAGGTTTCACCTTCTTAACCGTTGCCTCAACGGTGCGCAGCATGTCTAGCAACTCAGGAAGAGTGGTAACCAGCTGGTTCATGTTAAAATTCACTATGAACTGATCGTAGGCAGGAGAGAGTGACTGAAGGATCAAATCAACAGCCAAATCAAGATTCACCGGTACCTCCATTTCATTAAGTTTGTTCACCAAGGCAATCATTCTCAACACATGGTCAACTACGAATGTCCCTTCAGTCATTCGAGCTCCAAACAGCTCTCGAAAGATAGCATGCCTCTCACGATGTGTTTTAAAACCGTACATGTCTTCAATGCATTGAGAATCTCATATGCGAATTCCATTGTCTTAGACTGCCTTTGTAACTCATTAGTCATTGAAGCTAGGATGAGATAACGCACATAGATATATTCCTTGCGCCATTTCTCATATCCATCACACGTACAACCCTTGGAGCGCTTGCCTCAAGGGCAGGCTCAATAGCTTGGGTCAAGACATAGTCCAAACTCTCAGATTGCAGTACAATCTTGAGATTGCGGTGCCAGTCAAGAAAGTTTGAGCCAGTTAACTTATTAGATTCAAGACTTATTGAGAGTGGAGTTTTAGCCATATTGGTCTGTATATTGCAAAAACAAAAACATTAGCATTCAGTCTCATTTATATCCACATGTAATTATGGACCTTTAAACTACACATGTTCTTCCACTGTTTATCGCATTTCATCATCCCACGGATGAAGAATGGGAAATTAGTAAATTTCCAGTGGGCTCGAGCTGCCAAATGCTTCTCTAACTCATTCCACGACACATGGACAATGGTCGGTAACATTTGAACAGGCATGACGGCCCCATCCACTCCTCAAGTGGTTCTCCAGATATTTGCCTCACGTTTCATATATGTACCAAGAACATGATTCCATATACTAATCTGTGATAAAGTCTGACCTATCAAATTCCCACAGTAGATCAGTAGCCAGATGGTCCCACGATTCATGTCCGACGCCTTAGCGAAACTGAAACCCATGTTCACTTCTCATTCGATCTTCTTATCGAAAGAGAAGGCCTAGTTACGAGATTAGTACCATTGAACTTGATAGCACCCCACGACTAATGGCCAGTGATGCCAAGCCTCCAGCTATTCCTTCTCACATCTAATAATGGAAGGCTCTAGACCTAGTTGGGTTCAACCAAGCCCCTAACTTATCCATTTATGAAGTTAATATTTTATTATGGATTTTACATATGCAAGGTCTCACCATTTTCAGTTATTTATCTTACTTAGGTGATCATACAAAATAACATATCATATATAAGCTACAATAGATTAATAACCATGAGCATGCTTGATAAAACGGTAAATGTGATCCTTGTCAAGCCAACCTAAAACACCCCAAGCCATCAAGGTGTTGACCAATATAATCTAAGGACCCAGACCATATACTAAGGTCTTCAGAGCTCCTCAAACTTGAATGTCTCCATCTTCATTTTCAAATTACAATAATACATTACAGAAACGGAAACCTTACCCTCTCATGTACATAAAAAGAAAACATGGCACGCATGCCTTAAATTATTAAACGACTAGTCTACGGCTCGACCCAAATCACCATATAATCACATAATACATGCTAGCATCATGCATTCAACATGAATTTACCTTTTTTAATTAAAGATAATCCAATTAAATTAGTGGACCAATTAATTATTTTCTAAAAGGCCAATTTAGAAAAGCCCATGAAAAATAAAAAAATTCATTAATCCGGAAATTAAGTTAATTTCCAAAATTCTAATATTATTCAATTCAAAGAATTAATTAATATCATAATATTAATTTTCAAGAATTAAACAATAAATTCTTATTTTGAAAAACCTATAAAAAGAGCCCACTTTTTCATTTTATCCGAAAAGCCCTAATTCAAAAGATCCTCCATTTTATTTAATTTTCTAAATCCATAAGATACCAATTTTATTTTATTCTTAAAATTTAAATAAAAGCCCATGATCTTTGAAAGTCCATGAAGAAGCCCACTTCTTCATTTAATCACAAATGGGCCCAATTTCAAAAACTTCAACTTTATTTTAATTTTGAAATCCAATAAAATACCAATTTATTTAGACTTCAAAAATTTAAATAAAAACCAATATTTTTTAAAAGATTAATTTTAGATACGAGCCCAAAGTTTACATTCAATTGCATTTTAATCCCAAAAAATAAAATTGCAAAATAGCCTAGAAGGTCATATTGCTATTTAACATAAACTCGGGAAAATCCTAGGATCATAACCCTAGTGGGATGCTGCCTCTAGCGGTGGCCCGTTTCGATCACCGAGGCAGCAGCCTGCTACCCCAGAAATTGCGTTGCCGTTTACGGCAGCAACGAAATGGCGGGTTTGCTGTTTGCACCTCCCCACCCCACGCAAACAACTCCTTCATTGTTAGCGTGTGGGGTTGCAATGGCGACCCCACCATTTGCCATAGCGAACAATGTCGTGCGCCGCTGTTCACAATAACGCACAGGATCTAATACATATATATATATGTGTATATATAACGCACAGGATCTCCCCCAAAATTTTTCCCAAATTGTTACCCACGATCTCCATTCCAATCTCTCAATCTCAGGCCACGATTCATGCAATCAATATATATAATCATATCATCCTCATATTTCATTCGATTCACCCAGAAAATAGAAATCCCAATTACAGAGATTATCGGCGCAAGTTTCACTCAAAAAAGCCCGACGATTATCGGCAAAAAAAAAGCCCTAAATTACAGAAAACAAGAAATTGCTTCGTCAATGTTGTGTTTTTGTTTAATTGGCTTGCATATTTGTGTAATATATACTATATAATTTTAAATTAGATCATTCTAACTGTATGATTTATAAACTCACGTGTATAATGGTTTAGTCCGTAATGTATAATGGTTTATTGGACACTGTATAATATTTGATTTATACACGCAATGTATATTTTGATGTATAATGTGTTATAACATACTGTATAATGGTTTGTATTGTAGTGTATAATAATGAATCCAATGTATAATTTGTTATACCATTCTATATAGTTGTGTATAAAATTCACAGTGCATAATGGTTTGTATTGTAGTGTATAATAATGAATCTAATCTATAATCTGTTATACCATTCTATATAGTAGTGTATAAAATTCACAGTGTATAATGGTTTGTATTGTAGTGTATAATAATGAATCTAATCTATAATCTGTTATACCATTCTATATAGTTGTGTATCAAATTCAAAGTGTATAATGGTTTGTATTGTAGTGTATAATGGTTTATAAGATACTGTATAATGTGTTATAAATTACTGTATGATGGTTTAAAATCACTAATTGTGATGTTTTCTTCCCCTTATTCCTTTCTTCTATTCTCTGTCTTTATATATCATAAACCGATATGATCATGGAACTGACGATGCCATGAGATTGACAATACTAATTGACACGATCGTCGCGAACAAACTGATTTGAAACCGAATTGATGCGTGATGAATATATCGATCCCAATTTTTTTGAAAGACGGGATTATGGACAGATTGCGCACTGAATTTTACTGGAAACAACCGATTAGATACTGAATTGAATGGGCAAAATAAATATATCGAATCAAATTTGCTGAAAAAAGTGACTATGGAAAGATTACGCGGTGAATTTTACTGGAAATTGCAGATTTGATGATGAAATGAATGGGCAAAAAACATATATCGAATCAATTTTGCTGAGAGACGTGAGTATGGAAAGATTAAATGGAATCGGTTATGGCGCGTAAAAAGGGAGATTTGATTTGATCCTGTATATTAACTGCATGTGTTAGTTATAGCTTAATGACTATAATGCCCTTTACATAATTAAAACAAATTATTAAAACTGAAAAAGGGATTAAATTTAGACCTTAGGATCAACTTGAATCAATGGTGTAAAATGAGTCTTAGATCTTACCTAATGGATTGGGATGTTTTTGATCCACATCCTATATATATATTATAGTTGTCATGTTAAATCCTATAATATAATATTATTATATATCAATATACACGTGCAATCCTTTGCACATTTCCATTTATACACGATGAAGGGTAGGAATATTTTCATTTTTGTGTTTTTTGTACTTAACACATGAGTTGGAAGAATAATGAAAAAGAGGGAGAGAAAAGAAGAGAGAATATAATCCATAACTCTAAAATTGTGATTAGTGAATTAAATAATTCTAACAATATAATATCAAAATATATATATATATTAAGATCACCATCCCATATACACGCCTATCGTGTATATGTGTGTATATATATATATATTACGGTTATGTTAAATCCTACAATATAATATTATTATATATCAATATACATGTGCAATCCTTTGCACATTTCCAGTTACACAACGCACACACATCACGTGTATATGTGTATATATGAATGTATATTTATATATTATATTATATTATATTCATTTTTGTGTTTTTCGTACTTAACACATGAGTTGGAAGAATAATGAAAAAGAGGGAGAGAAAAGAAGAGAGAATATAATTCACAACTCTAAAATTGTGTTAGTGAATTAAATAATTCTAACAATATAATATAAATATATATATATATATATATATTAAGATCACCATCCCATATACACGCCTATCGTGTATATATGTGTGTGTGTATATATATATTACGGTTATGTTAAATCCTACAATATAATATTATTATATATTAATATACAATCCACAACTCTAAAATTGTGATTAGTGAATTAAATAATTCTAACAATATAATATCAATATATATATTAAGATCACCATCCCATATACATGCCTATCGTGTATATGTGTGTGTGTATATATATATATTACGGTTATGTTAAATCCTACAATATAATAATAACCGTAATATATATATTCCATAAGATTAGATGCACTGGTTAACTAACAAGAGCTTTCCATAAGATCCTCCCAAATATATATAAGATATATCCAAATATATATATATATATATATATATATATATATATTCATATAAGATCTTTTCATAAAACTAATTAGTCAACTAATTAATTAAATAGATCTTAAATTAAAAGAAAATATAAAAAGAAAAAATAATTTAAAAGAAGATATTTTAAAAGAAGAAGATCTCATTTTTATAAAAGACAAAAATATAAGAAACCTAAACAACCATTTTTCAAGCGAAGAAAGAAAAGTGTTAAAGAATGCAGATGTTATTATTGCAAAGAATTAGGTCATTATGCTGAGAAATGCCCTAGAAGACAAGATAAAAATAAGAAAAAATTTGAAGTAGATGAAGATTTAATAAATAATGAAGAATTTATACAAATTAATGATTTTGAAGAATTAAGTACAGACGAAAGTATATTTATTTTAACCGAAACCGAATATACTAGTTCATCCGATAATGAATGAAATAGAAGCCAACTCTTCATCACAAGATGATAATTTTACTATAGATAATACTATAGAACAAACTGGAGAATATAAACAAGAAATATTAATTGATAAAAGAAAATTACAAAAGATACAATAGGAAAATTTTTCTTTATCAACTTATTCAGGATTCAGAGTTAATACTCTAGAAAGATTAGGAATAAAATCCAGGAAACATTATTTATTTTATGGACTAAGTATAAATGAAAGAGCTTTAGAAGTCTCTTTAACTTCAAATAAAGTTTTGATACTTTTGCTAGACAAAAAGGATTTACAAGATAAAATAAAGCCTGAAATAAGAGAAAAATTAGGATGGGTACATATTGAAGCTATTCAGATTATTATAAAATCTACTTTCAGAGAAGGATTAGATACACCAATTGATCTAGCAATAATGGATAATAGAATAAAAAATAGAGGAGAAGCCTGTTTAGGAATATTGCGCGGAAATTTACAATATAAAAAATTAAAATTTAACATTTATCCCAAAATATCCTATCACCTTAAAGATAAAAATTTTAATAAAACATTAAGTTTAATTCAAAACTTTAAAAGGAAAGATTACTTTCATCAACATAATCGACCTTATTCTATCACATATATGATATCTTATGCCATATCTAATTCTCATCATTTAGATTGCTTTGCCATAAAAGATACTATAGAATTTCCTGATTTATTTAATAATATTAGTTCTATACAATTACCTACTTTACCACAGATACAGGAAATAGAAGATACCCCTTTAGAATTAAACTTACAAGATAATAAACCTTTGATAACTTCTAATGTTTTACCACCGAAATTAACTTTTACTTCTAAAGAAGTAATAAGCAAACCTAGAAGATCTATGTCAGCAAGACATTCTGATTTATCTTTAATTGCTAAAAATGATAATCTCCGAAATTATAAAATAAAAGGAGAATATTATAATGGGATAACATTTGAACCTGTTAATATTCTTATAGATACAGGAGCAAATGGAAACTATATAAGCCATAACCTATGTAAAAGTTTACAAAGATATACTTTAGAAAATCCTCATCAATATATAAATTTTAATGGGAAAAAACATGAAATAAATGAAATAGTAGATACTATATTAAAATTTGGAAATGAAACTATTAATCTTCGATTATTAATAGAAAATGAAGGAATGAATGATACTTTAGAAATCATGTTAGGATTAACATTCCTAGATAGTGTCAAACCATATCAAATAACTGAATATGGGACAAAATTAACATATAATAATAAATTAATATATATACCTAAATGACTAGCCCCTACAGTATATATATACCTATAGCAAACACATATGAAGATTATAAAGCAGAATACTTTGCAGCTTATATAGATAATGGTTCAGGATCATGCCTATTTAAACCAGATTGCTTTCCAAAAGAATATCATCAAAATCTTAAAACAATAAAAGGAAAAGATATAGGGGAATGATATTGGAGCTCCAAAAATTACTATTGGAGCTCCACTTATATCCATCTCTCTAAGAAAATGACAAGAATACCCATTTCTAAATCAAAGCCACTTTTTTGCTTCATTTTTTCTCCACTATTTAATTAAATCTTCATACTAATAAATTCCGCTTATGTTTAATCTAGATCAAAAATAAAAAAAATCCTTTACTTCATCTATATAATCATGTCAAGATTATATATTTATGAATAAATCAGTACTGCATAACTATCTTTTTGAACCTTTAAAAGCATAAAATATATATTTATATGCAAGCATAAAATTATTCATCAAAATCAATTAAAGAAAAAAATTCATATTTTTAATCTTTTATGTATTCAAATTCACGTTGTATATAAAGTAGCTAATTAATTTTAGAAGTGTAGTTTTTTGGTTTGAGAGAAGAGCATGATTTATGTTAATTATTTTTATGCATTATTGTCTGAAGAAACTAAACTTATTGCTTGAACAAAATATAAAATTGATTTATAGATTCTAATATAAAAGCGAAGTAGAGTAAATTAATTGAAGTTGATATTCATTTTTTTTATTCTTTTTGGTTCATATAATAATTGTCATTCTCGATTTAAAATATTATTACTTTGTTTTGTTGATGATGTGTCACACTTTAATTACTTGTTTCATTTTTGCCGAATATTATTTTTATTAATTGACTTTGGCTTAAAGTAGTGAAAAGAACCTATAACATGATAATAATTGTGTTTTGAATGCATATATATGGGTAGTTTTAAAATCCAAGGATAATTTTGTCATATTTAAGTGTAAAATTTAAAATTGGAGCTCCTATAGTAAATTTTGCCAATATCATTACCCAAAGATATATCTAATAATATTATAGAAATTAATAAAGGAATTGAAACGCCAATTATTATATTAGGAACATATTTAATAAAATGTCAATCATTTTATTTTCATAATTCTGGAACGGATGTTTTATTAGGGAATAACTTTCTGCAACTATTTCCCAAAGTAACCTTTGATACTATAGCCTATCAAGTTTTATTTAAAACTCCTTGCCATCATTTAATTGTAGTAAAAAGATTAAAAAATGCTTATGCAAAAACATTTCCTATTACTTTTAAACCCCACACAGTCCAGCGTGGTGCTGAAGGATACAAAGTCAAACTAATTTTTCCAAAAGGAACGCCTTTACTAGAATACCAAATTCACTTAAAAACATTAAATTTTAAAATTGAAGAAATAAAAACTAAGATAGAAAAATGCTATTCAGAAAATCCTTTACAATTTGGAATAAAAATCAGATACTAGCTAAATTAGAAATGAAAGATAAAGATAAAATTATTAGAATAAAACCCATGAGATATAATGAATTAGATCAAAATGAATTTAAAATACAATTAAAAGAGTTGATAAATTTAAAATTAATAAGAGAAAGTAATTTACCTCATAGCTCACCAGCATTCATGGTTAGAAACCATGCAGAGATATTAGGAGGAAAAGCAAGAATGGTAATAAACTATAAAAAAATTAAATGATAATACTATTTTTGACGGATATTTTCTACCTCACAAAGAGAGTTTAATCAATCAAACTAGAGAAAAGAAAATATTTTCTAAATTTGATTGCAAAAGTGGATTTTGGCAGATCAAAATGCATCCTGATAGTATTCAATATACTGCGTTCTCAACTCCACAAGGACATTATGAATGGTTAGTCATGCCTTTTGGATTAAAAAATGCACCTCAAATATTTCAAAGGAAAATGGATAATATCTTTAAAGATTATGATTTCTTATTTGTCTATATTGATGATATACTTATTGCTTCAAGTAATCTAGAAGAACATTTAGTGCATTTAGATATTTTTTGCAATATATGCCTAAAGAATGGATTAGCTTTATCACAAAAGAAATCTAAGTTAATACAAGAAAAAATAGAATTTTTAGGAATGAATATAGATAATTCTGGAATAGAATTACAAAGTCATATTTTAGAAAAATTAAAAAAAATTTCCTGATAAATTAGAAGACAAAAAACAAGTTCAAAAATTCTTGGGATTACTTAATTATGCCTCCGATTTTATTAAAAAACCTTGCCGAATTACGATCTCCTTTACAGGAAGTGTTAAAGAAAGAAAAAATATTCTCTTTTGATAAAACACTAGAAAACCAAGTAAGAAAAATAAAACAACTGTGTGCTCAACTACCTAGATTACAATTACCTGCAGATAAGGATGATTTAATTTTAGAAACAGATGCTTCAGAAAAATACTGGGGAGGAATATTAAAGAAAAAAGATGGAAAAAATGAAATACTTTGTAGATATTGTTCTGGCACCTTTACAGATACTCAAAGCCGATATCATATAAATGAAAAAGAATTCTTAGCAGTAGTAAAAAGTTGTCAAAAGTTTTATTATTTCTTATTACCAAAAAAGTTTATTCTTAGAACAGATAATACACAGGTTAAAGCTTTTATTAAAAATAATTTACCTCCTAGACCTGAATATAAAAGATTAATTAGGTGGCAAACTATTTTATCCGAATATCAATTCGATATTGAAATTATTAAATCTGATTCTAATGTTTTAGCAAATTTCTTAACCAGAGATGGAAGAGATCAAGTCTCTGATACTTCTAACAGATTGATGATTCAGAAGCCCAGATAAACTCTGCAAAAGAGAATACTTCTGAGATTCTAGATATTGCTTATGCACTTGGATTACCTTCACAAGTTTCAGATCTGTTAATTTCTGAATGTAAAAGTATCAATAATAGGATTAATAATTTTGAAATAAATTTACATAGGATAAAAGGTTTATTACAACAATTAAAAAATGAACCTATAAAAACTGATGATAAATCCACCGATGAATCAATGGAAGATATTTCTCTTAGGCCCATGAAGATAAGAACTCCTAGAGTAGAAACTACTTTTAAAATAAAATCTTTGTCCGAAATAGGTCCAGGAGTTGAATCTCAATCACAGATAATGAGAGAATTTTTTAATCTCTCTAATAATGATTATCGATATGTTGATTTTTCGGGCATTTATCCCCGAGTAAACTTTATACAAGATAGCTCTCTTAAAGAGATAAGAAAATGGTATGATTTTGGTGCCATTAATACGATTTATTTAAGCAGTCTAGATTTTCCAGAAATAAGGTTATTACCATATTGGATAGGAGAGGGAGTAAAGGATTATTATCTTAATAATCCTACTGTATCCCCAAAAGATATCTTAATGATAAAATTCTTCTCAGCTGGTCCAGACTTTTATCGAGAAAAACGATTTCCAGCATATCATTTTATTCAGATTGGCAAAGCTATGCCCTACACAGTCCAGACTAATAATCGAAAAGATTTTCTTAAATTTGATGAAAAAGATATCCATTACCGCCGTGCTATTGGAGTACGAATTGTTCTACAAAATATGGAAAATAGCTTCAAACGAGGATTTAGAACTTATGGAGGAAAAAAGATGCATTCTTCTATGATGATAAGTCCAGCAAAAAAGACTCCTAAAGCTGCCAGCAGATATTTGCAAACAAAGATAAAGTGGCTAGACTCAGGAATCATTGAATCCAGTCCTCAGGCCCAAGCCAAGATATGTCAGTTCCGACAGTATATTAAAGGAACGT
Source organism: Buddleja alternifolia (assembly GCA_019426215.1). Lineage (NCBI taxonomy): Eukaryota > Viridiplantae > Streptophyta > Magnoliopsida > Lamiales > Scrophulariaceae > Buddleja > Buddleja alternifolia. The sequence goes on from CM033395.1 coordinate 1,397,484, forward strand.
GTCCGATTTGTTCCCCAATGAAAGGAAGACAAGAAGATAAAGAAGACACGTCAGGAGTATTCGTCACTACTGATAGTGACTAAAGAATAGGCACGGGATGTGAGTCAGGCAAGACGACAAAAGAAGAAGATAGTAGAAAGATATGAGTCATATAAAAGGACAAAAGGAAGATTAGAGAAAAGGTTACGTGTCTAGTATACTTTTAGAAATAAGATAGAATTGTACTGTTAAAGATAAGAATGTACTGTTGTAAATAGCTGAATCAACACTTATCTAGAATAGTAAGGCGGTTTATACGCCTATAAATAAGAATTGAAGGCAATGTTGGAGGGGGACCTTAGAATAAACTTCAGATTTCAGACTTCGGAGGACTCTCCTCACAAGCCTTCAAACAATCCTTGTAAAAACACCCCTTTGTAACATTATGTTGAAATAAAAAACTACTTCTTCCAGATATCATATAAGAGTATTTTATTATTCTATCATCATATAAAAAGCTAAGAGTTCCCAATATTAATCTTTTCTCTCAAAGTGATACGCCTACACGTAGGAAACGAAGGTAGGCTGTGCTTAGTGCTACTGAGCCGTAGGGAAGTTACCTATTTTTTAACAGAGGCAGGTTGGGGCTGAAATGCCTGGTAAAAGTCTCATGGTGTGACCCGGTAGCATATTGGTCAAAGACATTTTGAGGTAAGGAAGCGTGTTGGACCTCTAAGTTTTAAATGTTTAATGAATAATAAATTCTCTATGTGATGTTTGGTAGAAGCATGGTCTTAAATATCCTGGAACATCTCGAAATTTCAACCGAAATTTCGGATTTCAGGGGGTCCCGAAACGAAATTTCACCTTCGATCCAATTTTGCAGAATATCTACTGAAATTTCCCGATATTTTTGATATTTTTTGATATTTATCGATATTTCCGATATTCCCAATATCTCGAATTTCTAATAAATTACTTTGTAAAATATCTTCCGAAATTTCCCGAAATATCCCAAAATTTCCCAAAATTTCGGCCTTGTTATTTTTAAATTTTAAATTTCAATTAGTGCACTTTTAGTTTGATTAGTTATCAGTTAGAATTATTTCTTTATTGGTTAATGGTCGATATCAAATAATTAATTCATAATTAGTTGAAATTAATTAATTGAATAACTTAAATATTTATTAAATGGAATACAAAGCTATATATATAAAATAAATTACACCAATGATAACTCATTATGAATTAAATTTAATTATTTAAATGTAAAAGATTATGAATTTATCTAAGGATTAAAAAATAATTAAATGTTTGCTCTTTTCTTTTAGAATTAATTATTAGCATGCGTTCGGTTTATTTAGTTTAAAAATAATAATTAAATAAACATAAACTTAAAAAAAGAATTCAATAAAAAATAAATCAAAATCAATAAAACAATCAAAAGGAGTATGAAAATGGATTAATATTCATCCCATGGCAATAAAACAATGTCATGGGATGAATATTGTCAATATTTAACTAACAATTTGTACATGCAGTATGAAAATGGAGGGAGAAGAGAGATCAGTGATAGCGATTTCGATCCTCCAAGAAACTCAATGTGGTTTAAATGATGATTTGTATTAAAATTGTGGTATTTTGTTTCAATAAAGTCTCTAGAAGATTTGGTTATTACTTTACTCTCAAATTATATTTATTTTATATTTTTCGCCACATATTTTAATCATATTACTTGACAAAATTCTCTATACATATATTATATATACAATATTATTTATGTAAAAGATGCATAATTATAATATATAAAGTTCCACAAAGTTTCGTTGTAAATTTCCAAATATTTCTATAAATTTCCATGATTTCTTTAAAATCGAAATCGAAATTTTAAATATCCCCGAAATTTCCATCGAAATTTTCGTAAATTTAATTCCTGATATCGATACCGATACCGATATTTAATACCTTGGGTAGAAGAAATATCCTCATGTTATTATGCCTCATTTATATGTTCATAATCTATATTGTCCGATATATTATATTCAACCTGTTCATCAACGATATTTAGGAAGAATTGGAGTCCCTGATCCAATTCTAGATCCTTATTATGTTAAACATTATAGATATCCTAATATCATAAAAAGATTTCAGAAAAGAAGATATTATCTTCTGAAAAGTATATCGTATTGGCAAGATATAAAAAATGCACCTGAATTTTCTAGGCAAAATATAACTTACCAACATAGTGTTCAAACTCATATAGTACAATGTTTGGCACAAGAATTAAACTTTGTTAATACATATTTAAATAGATTAGCAGCTTAAATCCTTTACTATTTATTTCCAATGATCTTTTATATTATTTTGTCTGATAATCAGTATTTTTATTTCTTTTTAGATAATCTAGATAATATTATGCTTCCCTGTTTAATCATCCATATCTATGATAATTCTTATTTTACTAATTTGATTAATTTTCATGATATTATCAATAAAATACGATATTTTGATAACTTTGATTTTGAAAGTTTCTACAACTCTGATTTTGCTACGCTTGCTTCCGGTGTTAAATCCTACAATATAATATTATTATATATTAATATATAATATCCTTAGTAGATTAGATGCACTGGTTAACTAACAAGAGCTTTCCATAAGATCCTCCCAAATATATATAAGATCTATCCAAATAAATAAATATATATATATATATATATATATATATATATATTCATATAAGATCTTTCCATAAAACTAATTAGTTAACTAATTAATTAAATAGATCTTACCATATATATTTAGATACATAATAATATAAATATACATATAAATGTGTTGACTTGCTGAACACATACACGTCTTGCGTGTATATCTATCTCTCTCTCTCTCTCTCTCTCTATATATATATATATATAATATTATGTATGTCTCTTACACATATTAATCAATTAGATCAATTAGACCACTAATTAATTAAATAGTCTTCTCCAATTTAATATTTCAATATTATATTAAGAATATTATTAATCAAGACCACTTAATTAACTTGTTCCTTTTGCCCGATTAATTAATATATTCCAATTAATTAATCTCTGCATTAATTTACAAAGAATTAACTTAGCCAATATGTAGTACACTAAGTTAGTGTGTGACCCCTTAGGCTCATTAACAAGCTAGCAATAAGTCCTATCCCAAAGGCTAAATTAATTATCCAAATAATTAATTAGGACTTGGATTAACTTCAACAAATTAATCCAAGGCACCTATCGCTCGTGGTTTGATGTCTAGCAACGTCGCCACAACTTCCCAGATGCTAACAATGAATAACAAACCTATCCAAGTTACGATCTTCATGTGAGTCGAATCTTTCTATCTTTTTCCCGTATAGGGTTTGGCGACGATCGAAAACCCTAATAATCTCAGAAACTATGATTATGTTGGAAACATTAATGATCCGGTCTTTTAAGCAGGGATCACCAATCCCTCTTTTAAGACTTTGCTCTAGTCGGAGGATTTTATCGATCATTCAGAATTACACAACAACGTAGAAAATACCAGGCTATAAGCCCTAGATGGATCCCCTATCTGACATCACTGTTTTGCCATACTATGCAAAACATATGCCGTCGTATGACTCTCCTGGAGTGCACATGTATATCAAAGTATAGTGGGCAGCACACTTCCCAGATATGACATCTCAAGTCAGAGGACCAATCTCACACTATAAAACCGAAGGACTTCTCGTTCGATCCGAACAACGAGATGTCCTTGCGGGTTCGTTCAATCTCATACTCACCTAAGTATGGAAGTTTGTGTGCGCACTGACCAGCCAGATCAATGCCCATGGAACAAAACACTCTCTTTCGAGAATTCACACACAAACAAGTCTTAGCGAGACCGTGATATCCCACATCTCATAGTGCCTATAACTTGGAACAGGGTTTAAGATTATGGCCATCGAGAGCATTCCACAATTGACACTGTTAGGATTATGCCCTTGATGCCAACGAGGAATTAGATTGTGTAGGGCGTTTGCCTTTATGTTGTACAGACTATTTCTATGGAATAAAAGGCAATTTATATTTATTCATATGAATCTTAATGACATTAATAAATATTGAACATATAAGTCCCAAGTAATCAAGAGAGAGCTTCTAATCCTACAAGTAGCAATCATTCGGTGACTGCCAAAATGGGATTCACTGTCTCGAGTAGTAAACGAATTAACGTCCTGTGTGATCACAGGTAAATGTAATTATAAGTATTTTGACCAAAGCAGGAAAACTAATTCGTGTTGAACACGAGGGGTAGTTTGGTAATTTCATCTTACTATGATTTATTAAGCACAACATCGAGTCTTGAGTTTGACACATTCCATGACTCTCACTCGATTGGGATGCTACAGTGAAAGACTAATACTCACATGGTATTTGTGACTTAGAGGTTCGTATTAATTAAATCGTTTTAATCTCAATTGGGTTTCGATGTGAGTCCACGAGACTGGTTAGGTGACACCCACATCATTGGTTTCCTCCCATTGTCAATTAAGATGAACTTAGAGAGTCGCGCTTTCAAGGAATTAAGTAAACGAATTCTCTAGTTATCAAATAAGATTATTTAGGTAATTTGTCATTTGATGACCAAATTTATTTATTTAATTAATTAGATTGATGGAAATAAATTAATAATAAATAATTTAATCAATTTATTATTTTTCTATTAGCCTAAATTAATAATTGGATTATTAATGTAGATAATTATTAATTAATATCATATATTAATTAGATTAATATATGTTGAACTTAATTAATAAGTAAACTAAGCTGAAAGTCAACTTAGCCCACTAGGAAGTGTTTTGGGCGTGTATAATGAGTATGGTGGGTTCAAGGAATTAGCCATCATCTCATTTAAATACACAAAGTCTAAACAAAAAAAACCCAAGTGAATTGGTGGTCCCAAGTGGCATACGAAAGAGTCTAAAAAGAGGGGGGGGGGGTTGAATAGACCCTGAAGTCTTTTTCGACTTCAAAAATTCCGTATCACTTTTAAGATTAGAACGCTTTGGGGTGAGGCGCTTCAGTAAAGATAACTTAGACTTAGTGATTTTAGCAATTTACCAAAGTAGGTTAAATCAGGGTTAGCATAGAGAAAATGATTTTTAAAGCTTTAGCGTTCGTTTTGGTTAAATAGTCGCTTAGCAGATTAGCTCGTCTTTTTCAAAATAAATAAGAGAATATAAAACAAGACAATAATAAGAGTAAATAACACAAGAAATTGTAAGGTTCACTGGGTGATGTAATCCCAGCTACGTCCTTCTTCTCCTTTTTCACTCGGAGGGAATTTACTAAGTTGATTATCAAAAAATCACACAGAATCTTCTACAAGATAGTTAAGATGTGAAAAATGATCTCGGGCTCCTTGATCACACAAACTTCAGCACCAATGAAGACTTCTTCTACAAGCTTCTCTCACTCAGAAATACTGCCTGTAAGGGGTTTCAAAAACTTTCTCACTCAGGTGAAAGGTTGAGGGTTTTGTCACACAGGTTTTGTTTGTTTTTGGAAAGATAAAACTGTTAGAGTGTATGCCCTCAAATGCCATAAAGAGGATAGATTTATAGGGCATTAACTTGTAACTAAACAATATCCTTTTATTATATATAAGGCATTATCTTGTTGTTTTCTTATAGTAGTTTGTAAGGTGTTAATAAATAACGTAAAGTCCTTGAGTATAAGTCAAACCTTCTACTTCCTATGGGATAGGGAGAATGACACTAGAAGGGTTTGATCCTTATTCCCTAAATAGGGTTCGCGAGTCTAAGAAAATATTTGACTGGACATCAATACAGAACAAGGACTTGCATGATATAAGTTTTGACAGAGAAAGTGTCAGTCGAACACTATGGGAATGATAGTGGGAACTTATGTCATGGACATATAAGTTGGACTAATATGTTCGAACATGGCTCACATCAGTTTCATCACACGGGTATTCACTCACTGACAGTCAATGATGAAACTGATAAGTTGTGATAGGTACGCGTGAACCTTAGACCTGAGGAGTCGAGTTGAAGATGTACTTGTGACATCAAGTCTGTCATTAGAGTAGTTAGATGCAAATCACCCTTTGGTGGGATCGACCTCGAAGTGCGACTTGATGGGCAAGTAGCATTGTTAACTAATTAGCAAAATGGGAGTTATTCTCTCATAAGTGAATGAGCTAAGTATCCTATGCAGTCGTGAATGAGTGAGGTTAAAAGTCTTTGGCCAAAGCATAAAATGACCTCGACTCATTATGAGATAAGCATATGGTCAAGTCATGTGAGTTTGACTAAAACTGTGACTCTCACTTGATTGGGATACAAGAATAAAAGGTTTATACACGTACGGTATTCACAGCGTATATGGTTTGGAATGATCTTATTCATTCGTTCTCAATTGGGATACGATGTGAGCCACGTGACTGGCTAGGTGTTACTCACATCCTTTTTGTTTCCTCCCAATTGCCTTTTGAGACGAATCTTAAGAGTCGCGCTTAAAGGAAATGCAAAAAGAAAATCGTAGGAAAAAACTTGAGAGAATTTTCGGTATTGGATATCGAGATTAATTAATTAATCATTAGATGATTTTATTAATTAATTAAGTTAATGAATTAATTAATTCCTCATGGAAATTTAATTATAATATTAACATGAATTTAATTGATTATTTAATTAATTAATTTATTGAATAAATAATATTAATTATTTGATTAATTAATAAACAAAAACCCGAAGGCTTAAAAGCCTACAAGTGGGCGTCCACTTATGGGGCTTATGAAGCCTAGGTTATTGTTTTCTATTGTAGTATATATATACTATTTAGTGAAAAAATAACTAGGTAAAAAAAAGAGAATTAACTCACAAACTTTCTCTCCGAGTCAAACTCTCCTCCCTTTCTCTCTCACTCTAGCCGTCCATCAAGGTGAAGAAGAAGGTGATTTTTGTTTTTGACTCCGGCGTGGCAATTTAGAGACAGCGACGGGTTTGCTGTTCAAGAAAGGATTGCATAGGTGGTTCAGATTTCAACACACGCGAGAACGGTAATCAATTTCGTAAAACCCAATTTAAATACGAGAAATAGAGATGAGCCACTGGGATCAAACTTATAATTCCTCCGCTGCGTTTTTGTTTTTATGCAATTTTTCCCAACAGTGGTATCAGAGCCAACCTCTGATTTCTGTATTTAATTAATTACGTGATTATGTGTTTTTCGCATTTTTTGAAGCATGTTTTGAATATGTTTTTTGTGATGATAATCCATGATTTTTTTGCGTTTAATTCATTTAAGTTGTAGTATGATGACTTGTAAATTGAAAAATCTAATTTTTTTGAGAATCGGGTCGGAAAAACCCCGAAATGAGCGCGTTGAAAACAACGTGCGAGCATGCAGACAACACACGCTGCGCGCACAGCACATCGTGCACAGGGCCTGGCCACGCGGCCAAGCCACTACCGTGCGCGCCTGGTCGCGCGACCAGGCTCAAGCCGTGCGCTGGGCGCACGACACACATCGTGTCGTGTGCCCAATTATGTGGGCCCGGGTCCTAACGGGTCGGGTTAATTTTCTTCGGGTCCAATTTTTTATTTAAATGGTTTTTGGGATATTTTAATTATCCGGGTGGGTCAAAAGGATGATGACCCGGATTTAATTAAATAAGCCCAAATTGTTTTATTTAAAAATATGGACTTTTCAATAAATTAGTTTTGGGCCTAATTAATTAAAATTAATTATGCCAATGGTTGGTAATTATATTTTATGAAATAAAGCCCAAATTGTTTTTATTGAGTATTATTAATTTAAGTAAAATAATTAATTAATGGTTCTTGGAGAATTTTTTAATTAAGTTATTTATTTAAATTAAAGACTCTCACTAAATGGTTGTTGTCATGATTATCAATAAAATTTGGAATTTTATTGAGGGAATTAATTAGTTGGACTAATTATTCATTAACTTAATCATCAACATAATTGCTTTATTTTTCGCGAGCATGTATTATATGATGGTGACATTGTCCTTGGGCTTAGGTTATTTCTTTTGATTGTATTTCCTTTTATGGGTTGTAAGGGCCGGATTTGAGCCCGTTTATTTTATTTCTTGAATTATGTATAGGTTGTTAAATAATCTCATGTAATAGATAGAAATAGAATAGGCCTTTCAAGAGGAGATCAATCCAAAAGAAGAGGAGCTTGGAGCCCAAGAAGAATAGCTAGACTTATTTTTCTTTTTAATGATGGCCCATTGGCTTGGGCCCTCTAGATAAAGCCCATGGACATATGTGTTGGTTTATTGCTTTCGATGCATGTTCATTAGTTGTATGAAGCATGCATGTTATCAATATGCGCTATATAAATTGAGTAATGTGCAAAGTGAGACTTAGATAAATGTTTAGAACATGAATTCTCCTAAGCAAAAATTGATACTAAGTTAGTAAGAGGTGCTAGGCATCCTTTCCCTCCACTAAACTTAATGAAATTAAGTATTAAACCTAGTATATGACATCTTCCCAGTAAGTGGGGGTCGTATATCATGATTTAATTCTAGAATTTTATTAAGCGCATTAGATGCCTTAATCGAGACATATTTCACCCTAAATATCGTTAAAGGGTTGCAAGGTAAAATTCAAATGTTAGATTATGAAGAGTTAGTGGGAGTGAACTTAGATAATCCACAAAGCCTATAAATCGTTAAAGGGTTGCGGTTTTGGTGGATTATGGGAAAAAAAAGATTGAACCATCGATTGGATAGATTGATGTTGGACATCACTTTAATTAAAATAATGGACCAAATATCGTTAAAGGGTTGCCATCCATTAGATTAATTAAAGAAATCAATCCCCACCACGAAGTACATTGCAACGATCACTTTCGTTTTTCACAGTGGGAGTGTGAGTCTCGAAAAATGTAGTGGGAGCCAAGTTATAAGTCGAAGTGCTTGATTTTAAACTTGGTTTTAGTTTAGTTACACAAGTCTAATAAAGTCTGGTTTATTTTCTACAACTATTTTGATTTATCTCTCTTAAAAACAAAAATGACTATCAACCCACTTTTCGTTTTACTCGAAAAGAACATCCTTACCGGACCCAACTACGTGGATTGGCTGAGGAACTTGAGAATAGTTCTCAACATGGAGTCCTTGGGATACGTGTTGGACACAGACATCCCTGCTTCTCCTGCCAGAACACGTGCCAACGAGGAAGAAGTCCAAGCTCATGAAAAATGGGTAAAGGACGACGTCCGAATTCGTGGGTACATTCTCCTCAATGACAAACGATCTTCAGAGATCCCACGAGAAAATGACCACAGCAAGGGCTATCTTAGCACAGTTGGTTGAGCTTTATGGTGAGCACAGCCGTACTGCTAGATATGAGATATCTAAAGAGCTCTTCGGGGCCAAAAAGAGAGAAGGTGAGAAAGTTGGGGATCATGTTCTCAAGATGATCTTGAGGATCGAGAGATTGGAGGCTCTCGATTTTACAATGAACCCACAGCTTCAAATCGATCTCATTTTGTAGTCTCTTCCTGATTCTTTTTCCCAATTTGTCATGAACTTCAATTTCAATGAGATTGAATGCAACTTAGCTGGGCTAATGAACAAATTAAACACTGCACAATCTCAATTGAAGCCCAAGGGAAAGGCAATTGCATTGGTTATCTCTTTTGGGCCCAAACGGGCGAAGAATAAGAAGAAGAAAGCCAAGAAGCAGAGTAGCGAGCTTGGAGCTTAGGGTGGTGTCGATAAAGGAAAAAGAAAAGCTTCTGTGAATCGTAAGCGTAAAGGGCCACAAAAGACAGACAGATGACTACACTGCGTTGAGCTGGGCCACTGGAGAAAGAACTGTCCTAACATGGGGTCGGGCGCACAAGGTATGGAACTTTATGTTCATGAAACTTATTGTTCTATGACCGTCTTCTCTACATCTTGGATTCTTGATTCTGGAGCAAGTGCTCACATTTGTTGTATAAATCAGGATCTGGTGCGAGGAAGGAAGCTGGACAGTGATGAGGTGAAGATAAAAGTAGGCAGCGAGCATAGCGTCGCAGCTACTGAAATTGGATCTACCTCATTGATTTTAAATTCTGGATATATACTATTCCTGGATAATGTTTTAGTTTTGCCCAATGGGCTTAAAAACATTATTTCTATTCCCGTTTTAGCTAAATTTGGTTACACTTTCCGTTTTATTAATGAACGATGCAACATTTATTATGGTAATAAATTAGTAGGCTTTGCTTCTTTAATAAATGGATTGTATTACCTTAATGTCCAGAATGAGTGTTTTGTGAATACTATACAAAGGAAACGTAGTAGACTTGGAATAAACCAAAGATTGATTTGGCATCTTAGACTAGGCCATGCCGACGAACATAAAAATCGCAAAATCGATAAAGATGGACTAATTGGCCCATTGGGATTGGATCCCTATCCTACTTGTGAATCTTGTCTCAAAGGCAAGATGACTAGATCCCCCTTCAGAGGGACTTTTGAAAGAGCCTCACAAATCTTAGGCTTAGTGCATACTGATGTTTGTGGTCCATTTGGAGAAATGGCACGAGGAGGTTTCCTTTACTTCATCACCTTCACTGATGACCATTCAAGATATGGTCTAGTGTATATGATGAGGCACAAGTCTCAATCCATTAAAAAGTTCAAGGAATTCAAGGCTTTAGTGGAAAATCAAACTGGTCAACATATAAAAACCCTTCGATCGGATCGAGGAGACGAATATATGAACGACGAGTTTGATGTATACCTCAGAGAGAATGGTATAGTATTACAGCTCACACCTCCAGTGACACCACAATTAAATGGAATAGAAGAGCGAAGGAATCGAACTTTGTTGGACATGGTTCGCTCCATGCTCAGCTACACTGACTTACCCATTTCACTGTGGGGTCATGCACTGCTTACAGCTGTACACATTTTAAATAGATGTCTGTCCAAGTCCGTTCCTATGACTCCCTATGGGATATGGAGGAATAGAAAACCAAGTCTTAATCACATCAAGATTTGGGGATGTCCGGCTTATGTCAAAAAGACCAAAGTGGACAAGTTGGAGGCTAGATCCTTGAAGGGACGTTTCGTTGGATATCCTGAGGATTCAATGGGATACCTCTTTTACCTGCACGATGATCAAAGGATCATTGTAGCTTTACAAGCCCACTTTCTTGAAAATGAGTTCATTCAAGAAGGAGGAGCGAGTAGAAAGATTGTTCTAGAAGAACAAAATGAGACTCCAGTGGATACATCTATGTAGAAAGTGAGAACCGAACCTTCTGTAACACAACCACAACCATGAAGATCAAGTAGAGTACCTCAACCGCCTGAGAGGTACGGATATCTAGTATAGAGGGAGCTGAATCTCCATTCTGTATTAGAGGAGGATCATGGAGATGATCCCTCCACTTTTGATCAAGCAATGGTGGATGTGGATGCTACTAGATAGCGTGAAGCTATGCAAACTGAGATCGATTTGATGCATGCAAACCAAGTCTGGAAACTTGTGGACCAACCTGAAGGGGTAAAACCGAACGGGTGCAAATGGATCTACAAGAGAAAGATTGGTGTTGATGGCAAGGTTGACACCTACAAAGCCAGGCTAGTGGCGAAAGGGTATGGTCAAAAAGAAGAAATTGACTACCAAGAAACCTTTTCGCCAGTGGCTATGGTGAAATCAATAAGGATTCTACTTGCAATAGCCGCACACCTAGACTATGAAATATGGCAAATGGATGTCAAAACTGCTTTCCTAAATGGATTTCTAGAAGAGGATATCTATATGGAACAGCCTAAAGGTTTTGTATCCGAGGAGCATACTCATAAGGTGTGTAAGCTTGGGAGATCCATTTATGGACTCAAGCAAGCATCCCGTAGTTGGAATCTACGTTTTGATGAGGGTGTCAAAGGATTTGACTTCATCAAGAACAAAGATGAGCCATGTGTCTACAAGAAGGTTAGTGGGAGCAAGATAACATTCCTTGTGTTATATGTAGATGACATATTACTCATAGGGAATGATATAGGAATGCTCACTACTGTAAAGAAGTGGCTTTCGAGTACTTTCTCCATGAAAGACTTGGGAGAAGCAACTTATATTCTAGGGATTCGAATCTACAGAGACCGAACACATAGAATGATAGGGCTCTCTCAAGCCCTTTACTTAGAAAAGGTCCTAAAGAGATATAAGATGGAGGATTCTAAGAAAGGGTTCCTGCCAATGAGGCATGGGATACATCTCTCAAAAACTATGTGTTATCAAAGTGAGGAAGATAGAAAGGAAATGAGTACTGTACCCTATGCATCAACAGTCGGTAGCTTGATGTACGCAATGCTGTGTACTAGACCTGACATTGCTTATTCGGTAAGCGTTGTTAGTCGATTTCAAGCAAACTCAGACAAAGAACATTGGATAGCTGTGAAGAATATCCTAAAGTATCTTAAGAGAACCAAGATATGATTCTCATCTATGGGAGTGGTAGCTTAAGAGTGGATAGGTACACTGATTCGGATTTTCAATCTGATATCGATGACCAGAAATCCACCTCAGGATTCGTATTCACCCTCAATAGTGGGGCGGTAACTTGGAAAAGTTCCAAGCAAAGCACAACCGCGGACTCCATTACAGAGGCTGAATACATAGCTGCCTCTGAGGCAGCTAAAGAGGCTGCTTGGATAAGGAAGTTCCTAGAAGAACTTCAAGTGGTTCCTAGCATAAAGCTCTCGTTGCCACTTTATTGTGATAACACCGGAGCAATAGCGCAAGCAAAGGAACCTAGGTCTCACAACAAGTCCAAACACATCGAGAGGAGATATCACATCATAAGAGAGATCGTTGCACGAGGAGAAATATTTGTTTAGAAAATAGCCTCAGCTGACAATGTCGCTGATCCATTGACCAAGCCATTGGCACAGGCGGTGCTAGAAAAACATCTCGAAGGGATGGGTATTAAATACCATAGCAAATAGCATTGAGTGCAAGTGTGCGATTGTTAGAGTGTATGCCCTCAAATGTCATAAAGAGGATAGATTTATAGGGCATTAACTTGTAACTAAACAATATCCTTTTATTATATATAAGGCATTATCTTGTTGTTTTCTTATAGGCGTTTGTAAGGTGTTATTAAACAACGTAAAGTCCTTGAGTATAAGGCAAACCTTCTACTTCCTATGGGATAGGGAGAATGGCACTAGAAGGGTTTAATCCTTATTCTCTAAATAGGGTTCGCGAGTCTAAGAAAGTGTTTGACTGGACATCAATACAGAACAAGGACTTGCATGATATAAGTTTTGACAGCGAAAGTGTTAGTCGAACACTATGGCAATGATAGTGGGAACTTATGTCAATGACATATAAGTTGGACTAATATGTTCGAACACGGCTCGCATCAATTTCATCACATGTGTATTCATTCACTGACAGTCAATGATGAAACTGATAAGTGGGAACGATAGTGGGAACACTATGGGAATGATAGTGGGACCTGAGGAGTCGAGTTGAAGATGTACTTGTGACATCAAGTCTGTCATTAGAGTAGTTAGATCCAAATCACCCTTTGGTGGGATCGACCTCGAAATGCGACTTGATGGGCAAGTAGCATTGTTAACTGATTAGCAAAATGGGAGTTATTCTCTCATAAGTGAATGAGCTAAGTATCTTATGCAGTCGTGAACGAGTGAGATTAAAAGTCTTTGCCCAAAGCATAAAATGACCTCGACTCATTATGAGATAAGCATATGGTCAAATCATGTGAGTTTGACTAAAATCATGACTCTCACTTGACTGGGATACAAGAATAAAAGGTTTATACACGTACGGTATTCACAACATATATGGTTTGGAATAATCCTATTCATTCATTGTCAATTGGGATACGATGTGAGCCACGTGACTGGCTAGGTGTTACTCACATCCTTTTGGTTTCCTCCCAATTGCCTTTTGAGACGAATCTAAAGAGTCGCGCTTAAAGGAAGTGCAAAAAGAAAATCGTAGGAAAAGACTTGAGAGAATTTTCGGTATTGGATATCGAGATTAATTAATTAATCATTAGATGATTTTATTAATTAATTCCTCATGGGAATTTAATTATAATATTAACATGAATTTAATTGATTATTTAATTAATTTATTTATTGGATAAATAATATTAATTATTTAATTAATTAATAAACAAAAGCCCGAAGGCTTAAAAGCCTACAAGTGGGCTTATGAAGCCTAGGTTATTGTTTTCTATTATAGTATATATATACTACCTAGTGAAAAAATAACTAGGTAAAAAAAAGAGAATTAACTCACAAACTTTCTCTCCAAGTCAAACTCTCCTCCCTTTCTCTCTCACTCTAGTTGTCCATCAAGGTGAAGAAGAAGGTGATTTTTCTTTTTGACTCCGGCATGGCAATTTAGAGACAGCGACGGATTTGCTGTTCAAGAAAGGATTGCATAGATGGTTTAGATTTCAACATACGCGAGAACGGTAATCAATTTCGTAAAACCCAATTTAAGTACGAGAAATAGAGATGAGCCACTGGGATCAAACTTATAATTCTTTTGCTGCATTTTTGTTTTTATGCAATTTTTCCGAACAATAACAACTTGGAATATCTCAGTAAGAATTCAGGTATCTTCTTTGGAAGATGTTTGAGATATTTGTGACTGTCTGGAATATATGTAAAAAGTTTGAAAGATTTTAGCTATGGAGTTTCTAAGCTTTTCTTGAGATAATATTTCAGCAGAGTTTTCTTGTGTTGATTGTTATGTGTTCTCTCTCTATCTAGGGTTTTCTGGAATGATGTATTTATAGGCAATTCTTGGGTTTTGTCCGTTGGACACATGTTAGCGCGTGTTCTTCATACGGCGCGTGAATCAGACTTTTCTCTGAAATTCCTGAAATCCTGCTGGTTTCGATTGGTCGGGAGCAGACTTGAACTCTGAAATCCTGACAGTCTAGTCAAAAGGTGGTTTGTCCACAAGTCATAATAGCTTATCACATTTAATGCTCTTATCAGACATTTAATGCATTTGAATTTATTTTCCGTTGGAAATAAATGCCCGTTGAATGATTGCTTTTAAGTCCTTCTTGACTTGAGGAATTATTTCAGGTGAATCTGATATTGATTGCTAGAGTGTTTTGAGCGCTTGATCCATAAATCCTGAAATAGTCCTTTAGCATTTGACAGACGTTACGAACAAACAAATCTTCATCTTCATTTGACTTCAGACGCTGATCTTCAACTTCATCTCTAATAGACTCTCCTAGAATTCTATTAGCGATTCGGTATCTAATACTTAGTCTAAAATCTACAAAGATAAAAATTACAATCCTAATCAAACTTACATACTTTCAAACGCTTATACAGTTGATCTATGAAAACAGAAACTTACATTATATTTGGGGTCTAACATAAAGTCCTATCTTGTCATCATCAAAACATCTAACATGAAATTCCTAACAATTTCCCCCTTTTTGATGATGTCAAGACCTTAACTCTTATAACTCTTTTATAGATTAAGAGTTCAAAGAAAAGTCCAAAAATAATTATAAGTTAGCGTTTGGAAAGTTAGTAAAGTTAGCTAATGTCAAATTAGCCTCAACAAGGTGTTTCAGCGTTAGATCATTCATTCATTCATATGGAAGAATTAAGCATACATGATTTACAACCGAAAGAAAATTACTTAATCATAAATTCGTAAATATATCTCGCACTGTAAGTGATCATCTTTTCTGTCGCTTTCTATTTTCTTCTCGAAAGATTTCAGTCGCTAAGTCCAGTAGAAGTCTATCAACATCTGCCATGGTTGTATGCTGGACTTCATTGTAGTCATGTCTTCTCTGTCTAGCGCTTTCGTTCAATTCCATCAACCTTTCCACCCAATCCCTCGGAGGGATTCCAAGTTCTCGGATCAAGTCATGGTAAATGTCTTGTCTTCGATCATTGGTGGGTTTCCAGTTGACAGGTCTTCTAAGCGGTCCGACATATGGGTGAAAACCCATACGCTATAAGAATTCAACGTCCAGGTCTGGGAGTAAGTGCCTGCCTTGATAATATCTAGGCTTTCTCTTCTTAGTAAGCATTTTCTTTAAGCTCACTATCTTCTCGAACATAGATCGCCAGTGCTTGTTGTCTGTCTTAGAGATAGCCTTGGACTGGGACTTTTCTTTAAGATCTTCCCCCTTCTTGGCATCATCAAGGGAGGTCTTTAAGTCAGCGATGTCCCGTCGGAGAAGCTCGACTTCATCTATCAAGAGAGCAACTTGCTCAACGATACTTTGACAGATTAGATTGGAAAAATTGTGACGCTCAGTATCAGCTGATGCATTCTGGGAAGCGTCCTGTTGAAGTAGTAGGAAAGTTCTTTGATGAGGGGAGCGATACTGTTCATCATGGATATCGTAAGCTTGTTGACATTTTGCATATCAGATTTGAGAACTGTTTCTACTTGATTAAGCGTGGAAGTACTTCTCTCTTCCAATCGAGAACATGAGCCCTTTATATCCCTGAGAGAATGTCAAACTGTTTTTCTGAAATCTCTAGCCTTTGGATCACTGTCAGAGTTTGAATCTGATGAATCGGAAGAGGAACGCTTAGGTCCGTGAGAGCTTGAGACTACTGGAGCTTTGCCTTTAGATTTATCTCTTACCAATGGCTCTTTAGGCTCATCAAGTGCGTCCTGAACTTCTTCAATCGCTTGATCCTTGGATGGATCTGCAGTCGTTGAAGGTATCTCGACTACTGGGGCGCTAGAAGTATCTGGCACAGAAGCGTCTGGAATTTGAGCGGCTTCCACAGTAGGAGTTTCTTCTATTTGAACACTTTGGATTGGAGAAGGGGCTTTCATGGCAATAACCCAGAGTGGGCCAATAACTTCCATAATATGCCTTGGACTGAGGATGTTGGTCTGTGGAATATAAAATATAGCATCTTCGCGCTCTTCAGTGCTTAGTGCAAATTGCACATCTTCTGGAAGATCAACTCCTGAAATGTATGAGTTGTAGAAGTCCAATAAATAAGGCATAAGGGCTTGTGCAGCCTCTTAGTCTACTGGTCTGATTAGCGATATCATCTTGGCCACTTGTAAGTTCTACTCACAAACAAAGACTGGATGAAGACTATAGCCTCTGAAGTTATTCAGGCCAAAGAATTTAATGAAAGAGATGTTTAGAGATTGCACATTTTCAAAGATCGCTCTCCTGTCTCTGTGAAGTTCAGTAAACTCAGCGTGATCGTATTCAAGACTCAAGGGGATTGCACTCTGCCTTGGCAAAATAGGTTGTTTACTGGTTGAGGCATCTTAATTCAAATCAGGAAGAAATCGCTGTACAATGTCTTGAGACGGATGATAAACATAGCGTCCTCCCTGAGAGATTAAGCTTAGATGCTGGCGAATATAGCGTTCTATTGATTGCCGATAATAAGGCAAAGCGCTAATATTGCCTACCAGATTCTTACGTTGCTCGAGTAAAAACACAGCAAGACCTCTTCGTCTGTAATCTACTCCAAATTGAAATAAGAATGGATATCTCACAAGCTCTTCTAGCATGTAAAAGTGCAGCACGAACTCTTTAGTCCATCTTGCGGTATCCATCATCCATCGCTTTCCAAGTTTATCAGCTTTCTTCTGCTCTTTTCTAGCTGCAAGAAACTTTTCAAAGCGTTCAAATTCTGCATCATAATCCTCAGCCCAAACTCTTGCTAGATACTCATGGGCTTCAGCTTCTATCCAAGAATTAATATGATTGGGACGCTTAGCAACAACTAGTCCTTTTCCTTTCCATAATTTGAGAGGTTTAGGGGATAGAGCATTCTGAGGAGAATGAATGACTTTGGGGTCAACGGAGTACTCGATTCTGTTAAGAACTTCTTCATCAGGATTCTTTGACCAATCACCCATATAGGGATTCTTGATGACTATCTTATTCTGGCGCAAGGGATAAAAAGATTCTTCAGAATAGCCAGTAAAGTTGAAACGTTTCTTGTCAAATTCTGTCATGTTGAATGCTGGTCGCCGAATGTACTCAAAGTGAGATTGAAGACGCGCAAGAGAGTAGAGACCCAGGTCAGAAAATCGCTCGAAGAATTCAAATTTAGCAGAATTGGAGGCATCAGTCCTATGGAGAGTGTTTTGAAAGTTGATCTCCGTATCGACTAATTGCCTGGTGTCAAGCTCCCTGGTGGCAAAGTAGAACTCATCATTTGCATCATAGCCACGGGGACAGAAATTTATGACACGAGGACGAGATCCAGTTGGAATAGGGACAGATGCAATGGACTCAGTTAGGATAGGGGCCACTTCTATCGACCGCTCAGCATGCACAGTTGCTTCACTAGCTGGAGATGTTTCAACGGCAGGAAGAACTTGTGCTAATTCCTTAGCGATATCCACAACTGCTATCATGTCTACATCTTTCTCAACAGGAATCTCGAAAGAATGAGGTGCATTAGCGTCCGGGGCATTTTGAGCTGATACATGCAAGCATTTGAGAAAAGCAAGCAAAATTTCTACTAAGTAGAAATTAGAAATAAAATACTACAACGCTTACCCTGAGGAGGTTCATCGACTATTTCAACAATTTGTATTGGTTCCTCAGGCTCCGGGATCACTTTTTCAGGATCTAAATCGAGGATAGAAGTGAGGGGAACAACTTGAATAGGAATTTTGAATCCTTCTAATATATTCAGAGTATGCTGGATTCTATATTCGCTAAACGCTGAAAGAGCAGTTTTATCCTAGTGTTAAAAGGAAAAACATAGGAAAGGATAAAATACATTGTCTAGGACAAGCACTTACCCTAATAATCACCAAGCTCTGTTGAGAGAGCTTCAGGATCTGGTGTAGATTTAGGAGCAATGTCTGAAGAAGTAGGAGAGACACTCGCTGGCTCTTCAAGCGCTGGCTAGACTGTAGCGCTTGTTGATGCAGCTGGAGTGGATGAAGGAGTACGCCTTTGTGCTAGCGGTACTTCTTCTTCTGCTTCTTCGTCTTCTGGAGAGAAGATAAATGCTGGAAGGGGAGAGGGTGATTTGGGAGAAGGAGAGGGAGACTTCTGTTCCTTCTTGGACTCCGCCTTCTTCTTCTGTTTCTGCTTCTTCGCCGGTTTGGCTGGCTCAGCAACTTTCAAAGTGAGTTTTCTTTTAGGTAGCTTGACCACCACTGCCTCTTCTTCTGATGATGATGATGATGAAGACGAAGTCGCTTGTTCTTCATCATCACTGCGAACAACTCTTTCGGCACTAAGTCGCTCACGCTCTTCTTTGGGAACCGCTGCACCACCACGTTTCCTTGGTCTGAGCAGCTCACTGATCATCTTCTTCCCATAGAACTTTAGCGCTGGGATTTTCTTTCCAGCGGTGTTGGCGTAACCGCTAGCGCTAAGAATACAACTAAGTATAATCCCGTAAAGCTTTGGATTTATCGACTTGGCCATCGCTGCCTTGAAGCGATTAAAAACGTAAAGCGACCAATTGATTTTCAATTTGGTCAGAATAGCGACCATCATTTTGTACTGAAGGTTGGAAACTTCATCGAAGCTACCCTTCCTACATTCTATCATCTTCGTACAGATGTCAGCAAGAATGACATATTCGCCCTTCATGTCATTCTTCTTGAAGTTGCGTTCCTACGTAGCTTCAACATCTTCCTTCTTGATCAATGCCCATACTTTAGTAGCATCTCCAAGAGTGACATTCTCGACTTCACCACCATCGTTTGGCAAATTGAGCAAAGATGAAATAAGAGAAGGAGTGAGGACAAAGGTCTCACGAGCAAAGGGAAAGATGCAGGAAATGGAGTTTCCATGGTCAGAGATTTTTGCATTCTTGAAGAAGAATAGGGTTTCTTCCTCAAAGATATTAATAACGGAAGTGATCATGTCGCGCAAACTGGACTCTTGAACGAGTGGAAGAACAGTCCGTAGAGGGAAGTTCTGGTTATCAAAAAGATTGTCCTAGTTAACCAGAAAACCGGCGTTAACAGTGATTGGTTTCTCATATTTGGAAGATTTTTCGACAGCAGATTTGAAGATTTGGGTGCCATTGATGGACTGGAAAAGCTTTGGTAGAGGAGGGAAAAGATATTCTTTTTTCCTTGGAGAGAAAGAACTTTTACAGTAGAAGAATTTTGGAAGTGATAAAATTTAACTGTAAAGGTTGTGAAGGGTTTAAATAGGAGGCAAAAATGACTCTTCGACTATTAGTTGAATGACACGTTTACAGAAATTAATAACTTATTTCAATTTGAAAAACGGTTTAGTCATAAACATAAAGTGAATTCCCCCTAAGTTATATGCCTATAAAATATGATGTTTTATGATTTAAGCGTTTAAATCGATCATACCTAATTCACTTCTCAAAGTGAGAAAGCGTTGTTTGTTAAGCGCTTTGGTGAAGATATTTGCCAATTGTTTGTCAGTTCCAATGAAGTGCATGGAGATATCTTTCTTTTGAACATGGTCACGTAAGAAATGGTAGCGAATGTCAATGTGTTTGGTTCTAGAATGAAGGACAGGATTTTGGGTCATAGCTAAAGCGCTTTGGTTATCACAATGGATTGGGCTAGGACCTAAGATTGTTTCATAATCTCTAAGTTGTTGCGTCATCCAAAGGATTTGTGCACAACAGCTCCCAGCGGCTACATACTCTGCTTCAACGGTAGAAGTTGCTATGGATTGTTGTTTCTTACTATGCCACAAAATCAATCAATCACCTAGAAATTGACATGTACCACTAGTACTTTTTCTATCTATTTTGCATCCTGCAAAATCTGCGTCTGAATAACCAATTAGTTCAAAAGGAGAGTCCCTTGGATACCATAAGCCCACATTTTGTGTGCCCTTTAGGTATTTAAGGATTCTCTTGGCAGCATTTAAGTGTGATTCTCTAGGATTAGCTTGAAAGCGTGCACACATGCATACCAAAAACATAATATCGGGTCTACTGACGGTAAGATAAGAAGTGATCCAATGATACCTCTATAGTTAGTGATATCAATTTTCTTCCCACTTTCATCTTTATCTAGCTTAAGCATTTGGCTCATTGGAATTTTTGAAGATGATGCATTTTCCATACCAAATTTCGTAATCATATCTCTTGTATATTTAGCTTGGTTTATAAATATGCCATTAGGGAGTTGTTTAACTTGTAATCCTAAGAAGAAAGTTAATTCACCCATCATGCTCATTTCAAATTGATCTTGCATCATTTTCAAAAATTTCTCACAGAATTGCTTATTAGTAGAACCAAATATAATATCATCAACATAAATTTGGACTAAGAGAATATCTTCATTATGGGTAATTTTAAATAACGTTGTATCAACGCTGCCTTTTGAAAAGCCTTTACCTATAAGGAAAATAGAGAGAGTGTCATACCATGCTCTTGGTGCTTGTTTAAGGCCATAGAGTGCCTTATCCAATTTGTAGACCATACTTTTCTCATGGTTGTTGATGAATCCTGGAGGTTGCTCCACATAGACTTCTTCTTAGAGTTTACCATTCAGGAATGCACTCTTGACTGTACACTGTGAACTTTTTGAATGCGGCAAACGCTAGGAACATACGAATCGCTTCAAGATGGGCTACTGGGGCATATGTCTCATCAAAATCAATACCCTCTTCTTCGCAATAACCCTGAGTGACTAATTTGGCTTTGTTTCTTATAACAATGCCATCTTCATCCATCTTGTTCATAAAAACCCATCTAGTCCCAATAACTCCTCGGTGAGTTGGTCTTAGTACTAGCGTCTAAACCTTGCTTCTTTCAAATTGATTAAGCACTTCTTGCATCGCTTCTACCCAACTTGAATCACTGAGTGCTTCATCCACTTTCTTTGGTTCCATTTGAGATAGAAAGCTTACAAACATGTCCTCATTAATTATAGTGGACCTAGTTCTCACAGGTGCTTTAATATCTCCAATGATTAGCTCTGGTGGATGGTATCTAAGCCATTTACGGTCTGGTTGGAACGGGTTGAAAGACTCTTGATTATCAATCGCTTGACTCTCATTTGTCTCTGGCGCAATCGCTGCATCATTCACAGTTCCAATTTGCTCTTGATGATCATTCTTTTCATGATCATCAACGATTCTGACAATATCATCATTAGTAACCTCACGAGTAATCTTAGGATTAGACACAAAGATCTCATCATCCTCATCCTCATCACTATCATCA
The DNA here is from genome assembly GCA_019426215.1 of Buddleja alternifolia. NCBI lineage: Eukaryota > Viridiplantae > Streptophyta > Magnoliopsida > Lamiales > Scrophulariaceae > Buddleja > Buddleja alternifolia. Next base: position 1,419,666 of record CM033395.1, read on the forward strand.
CCAAGATTGATTTGTGACGCTTGTTGGGCAAGATCTTCAATTCCTGCATCATCAGGATTAACCTTACTCGGTTCTTGGTTAGCATCATCAAACACAACATGAATGGATTCTTCAACCTTTGATTTGATCTTATTTAGGATGCGAAAACTCTTTCCATTTTTGGCATAGCCTAGAAAGATTCCCTCGTCCGCTTTAGGATCAAATGTCTTTAGACTTTGGGATCCATTGTTATGAATGAAACATTTTGAACCAAATACATGAAAATATGAAATGTTAGGCTTACGTTCCTTACACAACTCATATGGAGTCTTCTCATGTTGCTTGTTGATCATACACCGATTCTGAGTGTAGCAAGCGGTATTGATAGCTTCAGCCCAAAACCTTTGAGGCAGCTTAGACTCTGCAAGCATCGTCCTAGCAGCTTCTTTAAGCGTTCTGTTCCGTCTCTCAGCAACTCCATTAAGTTGAGGTGTTCTAGGGGCAGAATACTCATGAAGTATTCCAAAATCTATACAAAACTTCTCAACAAATTTGTTAGAAAATTCAGTTCCTCTATCGCTTCTAATTCTTGTCACCTTGAGATCTTTATAAGTTTGCAATTGACGAATTAGCGATGTGAGCTTGACACTAGTTTCATCTTTGGTCGCTAGGAATTCTACCCATGTATAGCGAGAGAAATTGTCAAATATTACTAGAGAGTACTTTTTACCACTAACACTCATGATTTGAATAGGGCCAAACAAATCTAGATGCAATAGTTCAAGAACTCTAGAAGTAGATAGACATGGTTTCTTCTTAAAAGATGATTTAACTTGTCTACCCATTTGACATGCATCACATAAGCGATTTTTCTGAAAGGAACCCTTAGGTAATACCTCTATTAGATTTAGTGATATTAATTGAGAGATTGCCTTAAAATTGAGGCGATTCATTTTTCTATGCTATAACCAACCCAATTCATTTTTGACTTTTAGCAACAAAGCATGTGGGGTTGTTATCAATTGTAGAATCCCAATCGACTAAATACACATTGTTTGTTCTTTTAGCTCTTAATTTAGTAGACTTAGTCTTAGCATCGTGAACATAGCAGAAGTCGCTTAATAATTTTACTTCTAAGCCTTTATCACAAAATTGACTAATGCTTAACAAATTATGTTTAAGACCCTCAACATAATATACATCACTAATCATGATGTTCCCCCTATGCATGATACATATACCTTTGGTTTTACCTTTGGAGTTATCACCGAATATAACTTGAGGACCGTTGGTAGCTCGATAGTTGACTAGAAGATCTTTGGAACCCATCATGTGTCTTGACGATCCACTATCAAAGTACCAAACTGAAGTATCGGTGTTGGCTATAGGTACCTACATTTAAAGGACAATTCTAATTCTTCTTAGGTACCCTTGTTGTCTTGGGTCCTTCATTGTTAGTGACTTTGGTTTGAATTAAAACTTTAGGAACCTATATTTGCCTAGTCTTCATTGTAGGAATACTGGCCTTCTTGGGTTTCATATTGTGTTGTGTGTGCTTTTTGGGTGTATAATAATATCCTCGATTATAATAGTAATCATAATCATAGTCACAATCATAATCATCATAGTATCGATAATATGATCTTGACTGTCTTAGATATTGATGCTGGTATTTCCTTGGCGCTGGCTTGGGTTGCACTTTTGGTGCTGGACGCTTAGCGCTTGATTCACAGTGGTCAGATTTATCCTTAGCCTTTTGAGCATTTGGATGAAACCATCTTTGTGAATCGTTTGCTCTCGCCTTTCCCTTGTCTGAGTTAGCTTTGGCTTTCTCATTTGGGCTCGTACCATTGTCGCTTGGTTCATTCAACGTTTGACTTTGTAAACTTTTATCAACAAAGAAAACACCATTTCCTTTGTTGTTTGCCGTAACATTAGATTAATTTGGTTGTTTACCGAATTTATTGCATCCTAAACCGGTCTTTTCACCAAACATTCTTTTTACCTCAGTCACATTATCCAACTTTCTTAAAACTTTTGATAATGATGAGACGAGCTGCTCTGATTTGGCAAGTTCAGCGATCAGATTAGCTTCTCTCTTGACTATTATATCAAGATTGCTTGTCAATTGAGTAATCTCACTCTCAAGCTATTGGTTCTTCTCAATGCATTGTTGTTGAACCTACAACTCTTCTTTGAGCGTTACTTTATCACTTGTGAGCGATGAAATAATAGCGAAGTGATTTTGATATATTTTGGCGACATCTTGACAATCTTTATAGTATTCATTGACTTTGTCAAGTAATTCATCATAAGAAAGAGGATGAGATTGTTGGGTTTCGTTTGAAAAAGCATAAACATAGCGGAAGGGATTTCAAAATTAAAACGAAAACCCAATTGGTACTCTAATTCGCATAATTGAATCTAAAAGCGTATAACGAATAAAACTTACTCGTTAATATGAATATGATGATGCAGAAAAACTTCTTCATCTCCAAACTCGGAATATTGAAGCTTCCAAATCTTCAATCCTTTTGTTTGATTCTTCAAACTTGAACTTGATCCGAACAACGAAAATACGTCGTCTCTAAATATTCACGCACGGGTCAACAAACAAAAAATCCCCTTTCTTCTTTCCCTATGGTCGACGGCTAGGTATAGAAGAGGGGAGGAATATTTTTCTTTCTTTTGAGAGTTATGAGAATTGTGCATTCTTCTTACTTGTTCTAAGTCAAAAAGTCCTTATATACCTCATAACTTATTGAGCAAGTCAAAACAAAAGAGCCCTAATATGTGGCCTCTCAAAGACGCCACATTGAGGCCTAGTAGGCGTCCAATTGGACTCCTTATTTAGCCCTGAGTTTTTTTTATTTAATTAATTTTTTATTTCAATTAATAATTTATTGTATCCAACAAATAAATAAAATAATTAAATAACCAAATTAATTAGATAAATTAATTCATTAATATATTTCACAAGGAAATTAATTAATAATTAATCTTATCATTATAATTAATTATTTCATCTAATGAATAATTAATTATTTAATTTATCCAATAAAATAAAACTCCAAGAAGAAATAATAGAAATTCTTTTTTCTTCATTTTTCTTTGTCAATCCTTTAGCGCGACTCTTTAGGTTCGTTTCGTTTGACAATGAGAGAAAACCAAAGGAAGTGGGTAACACCTAGCCAGTCACGTGGGCCACTTCGTAACCCAAACGAAACCGAATGATAGGATCATTCTAAAACCTTCCAATCGTAAATACCGTATATGTATAAACCCTTTGTTCACGTTTCCCGATCAAGTGAGAGTCATGCTTATATCAAACTCACTCGACTTGACCATATGTGTAAATCATAATAAATATGAGATCATTGAGATCGATTTAGTGCCAAGCACAATCGTCTCGTTTTCTTTGGCCAAAGACTTTGATCTCTATTTATATTTAATTACATAGGGTACATACTCATTCACTTATGAGAGAACAAATCCCATATTAGATATCTGCTAAGATTACCACTTGCCCATCAAGTCTGCATTTCGAGGTTGACCCCACCAAAGGGTGAATTGGGTCTAGCTACTCTAGTGAAAGACTTGACGTCACAAGTGCATTTTCAGCCTGATACTTCAGGTCAAAGGTTCACATATACCTATTACGCATAATCAGTTCCGCCATTGACACTCACAGAGTGAAAACCCATGTGACAGAACCGATGCGAGTCCTGTTCGAGCATATCAGTTCCACTGACGTGTCTACAATCTTAATCTCCTATCATCCCATGATACCAGACGGGCACTCCCATGTCGAAGCTAAGATTGTACAAGTATTCGAAGTCTTTATTTGTCCATTGAAGACTTCATATTGCTTGCGAACTTATTTTAGTAATCAAGATCGATCTCTCTTATGTCAATCTTCCTATCCCATAGGAAGTAGAGGGATTGCACTAAAAACATGGACAAAACATTTTACACAACTTATAGATGCAGATAAGAATTAAGTGAAAACTCAATAATGCCTTTTATTTAAGAAGAGTTTGAGTTCAATACAAGATATATGCCCTATACATTCTATCCTCTATGGCATTTGAGGGCATAATCCTAACAATCTCCCACTTGCACTCAATGCCACTCATTATGGTATCTAACACCCATCCTTTCCAGGTGTCGGTCCAAAACAGCCTGAGGTAGTGGTTTGGTGAACGGGTTAGCTATGTTGTCAGCTGAGGCTATTTTCTGCACTGCTATATCTCCTCTGCCAACGATCTCCCTGATGATGTGAAATCTTCTCTCAATATGTTTGGACTTGTTATGAGACCTCGGTTCCTTGGCTTGCGCTATCGCTCCCTTGTTATCACAATAAAGTGGAAACGGGAGCTGAGCACTAGGGATAGTTCTAAGTTCTCTAAGAAACTTCCTCATCCAAACAGATTCTTTCGCTGCCTCTGAGGCTGCTACATACTCTGCTTCAGTGGTGGAATCAGCGGTTGTGTGCTTTTCTTGGTGCTCTTCCAAGACACCACTCCATCATTGAGAGTAAAAACAAACCCTGAAGTGGATTTTCGGTCATCAACATCAGACCGAAAGTCTGAATCAGAATAACCTTCCATCTTCAGGTCTCCACCTCCATAGATAAGAATCAGATCCTTAGTTCTTTTCAAATACTTTAGGATATTTTTCACAGCTATCCAATGTTCCTTTCCCGGGTTTTCCTGAAATCGACTCACCACGCTCACAACATAGGCAATGTCGGGTCTAGTACACAACATTGCATACATCGGGCTACCAACTGCAGAAGTATAGGGTACATTACTCATCTCTTGTCTATCTTCCTCACTTTGAGGACACGTAGACTTGGATAAGTGTACTCCATGCCTCATGGGAAGAAACCCTTTCTTAGAGTTGTCCATCCTAAACCTCTTTAGGACCTTTTCTAAGTGAAGGGCTTGAGAGAGGCCTATCATTCTATTCGTTCTATCCCTGTAGATATGAATTCCTAGAATGTATGTGGCTTCTCCCAAGTCTTTCATGGAAAACGTACTCGAAATCCATTTCTTGACAGTGGTGAGCATTCCTACGTCATTTCCCATAAGTAGAATGTTATCCATATATAGTACTAAGAACAAGAGTTTGCTCCCACTAGTCTTCTTGTAGACACATAGTTCATCTTCGTTCTTGATGAAGCCATATCCCTTAACTTCTTCATCAAAACGGAGATTCCAGCTTCTAGATGCTTGCTTGAGACCGTAAATGGACCTCTCAAGTTTACATATTTTATGGATATCGGACTCGGACACAAAACCCTTTGGCTGTTCCATATAGATATCCTCCTCGAGGAATCCATTTAGAATGGCCGTTTTGACATCCATTTGCCATATCTCATAATCTAAGTATGCAACTATGGATAACAGAATTCGTATGGACTTTATCATAGCCACGGGCGAAAAGGTTTCTTGATAGTCAATTCCTTCTCTTTGACTATACCCTTTGGCTACGAGCCTGACTTTAAAGGTGTCAACCTTGCCATCTCTACCTATCTTTCTTTTGTAGATTCACTTACATCCGAGAGGTTTTATACCTTCAGGACGATCTACCAAAGTCCAGACATGGTTCGATTGCATAGAGTCCATTTCTGTTTCCTTGGCTTCTCGCCATCTTGAAGCGTCAACATCCACCATCTCTTGATCATAGGTACAAGGATCATCTTCATGACCTTCTTGTACTACAGTGTGAAGCTCTCACTCCCCCTGCAGTAGATACCCATACCTCTCAGGTTCATGCGGTATTCTACCAGAACTACGTGGTGGTTGTGTTATTATGGGTTCAGGCCTCGATTCTTGAACAGATGTATTTGAGGGAGTTTCATTTTGTTCTTCTAGAAAAATTTTCCTACCTTTGCCCCCTTCCAAGATGAACTCATCCTCAAGGAAGTGAGCTTGTAGAGCCACGATGATTCTTTGATCATCATACAGGTAAAAGAAGAATCCCATGGAATCTTCAAGATAACCAATGAAACGTCCCATTAGGGATCTTACCTCCAATTTCTCCACTTTAGTCTTCTTGACATAAGCGGGGCATCCCCAAATCGTAATATGATTAAGACTCAGTTTCCTATTATTCCACATCTCATGCGGAGTTTTAGGAACAGATTTGGAAGAACATTTGTTCAAAACATGAGCAGCGGTAAGGAGCGCATATCCCCACAACGAAATGGGTAAATCAGTGTAACTAAGCATGGAACGAACTATGTCCAACAGTGTTCGATTTCTTCGCTTGGCTACTTCATTCAGTTGAGGAGTTGTTGGTGGTGTTAGGTGTAACATTATTCCTTGTTGTCTTAGGAATTCTTCAAACTCGGCACTTATATATTCTCCTCCACGATCTGATCGTTTTGTTTTTATATTTTGCCTAGTTTGATTTTCTACCAAGGCCTTGAACTCTTTGAATCTTTCAAAGGATTCAGACTTTTGCTTCATCAGATACACTAGACCAAATCTTGAATGGTCGTCAGTGAAAGTGATGAAGTAGTAGAAACCTCCACGAGCCATTTCTCCAAATGGTCCGCAGACGTCGGTATGCACTAATCCTAAGACTTGCGTAGCTCTTTCAAAAGTCCCTGTGAAGGGGGATCTAGCTATCTTGCCTAAGAGACATGATTCACATGTAGGAATAGGGTCCGACCCTAGTGAGCTTAAAAGCCCATCTTTTTCCATTTTGTGGATCTTGTGCTCTCCGGCATGACCTAGTCTAAGATGCCACTTGAGTCTTAAGTTAGTTTCTTGCCTACCATGTTTACGTGTTACAACATTAACATCAGATGAATTATGGACATTTAAATAATATAAACCATTAACTAAACATGAATGCTAACTAATTTATTTCCATAATAAATGTCACAATTTAATTTAGAAAAACGAAATGTATATCCAATCTTAACTAAGATAGGAATAGGTACAATGTTCTTAAGCCCCTTGGGCAAAACCAAAACATTATCTAAAAATAGTAAATGTCCAGAATTTAAATAAAGAGAAGTAGATCCGATCCTAGTAGCTGCGGCGCTTTCCCCGTTGCCTACTTTGATCATCACTTCTTCTTGGCCCGGCTTTCTGCTTCTCTGTAGATCCTGATCCAAACAACAAACATGGGCACTAGCCCCTGAGTCCAGAATCCACGAAGTAGAAAATATGGTCATAGAACAGTTAGTTTCAAAAACTAAGAGTTCCATACCTTGTGTGCCTTTGCCTATTTGGGATAGTTTCTCTTCCAGTGGCCAAGCTCACCGCACTCAAGACATCTATCCGTTTTCTTAGGTCCTTTGCTCTTACAGCCATGTCCTAACTTCTTTAAAGTTCTTATGGATACTTTCTTTTGCCTTTTCCTCTTTCCATCACGTTGATCATCAAATGTATCATTCATTAAATAGATAGAAGAATCCCTCTTTTTGTTTGTCCTAATACGAGCTTGTTCGATTTCAAGCTTCTTAGTCAGCACAGCTAATGAACAATCGATATCATTGATATCAAAGTTCATGACGAAGTAGTAGAAGGAGTCAGGGAGCGATTGTAAGATGAGATCAACGTGAAGATGAATATCCATATAGAAATGCATTGACCAAAGTCTTTCCATTAGGGTCATCATCGTGAGAACATGGTCTCCCACATTCTCTTCCTCTCTCATCCTCGCTCTGAAGAGTTCTTTTGATATAAAATATCTTACGGTCCTACCGTGCTCTCCAAACATTTCTTCCAGGTGAAGAATTATGTCCCTTGCATTGCTCATTGTGTCATGTGAACTTTGCAGCTCACTACGCATTGAGCAAAGAATGTATCCTCTAGCTTTATAATTGTCACAAGTCCAATTAAAGTGAGCCAGTTGAACCTCTTCATCCTCATTCCTCTCAGGAGTTACAGGACGATTTGTTTCCAACACATATTCAATTGACTCTTCACTCAGGACATTCCTTAAGATCGCGAGCCATTGTATATAGTTGGGACCAGTCAGAACATTTCTTTCGAGTAATTTCACAAGTGGGTTTGTCATATTTGAGAGAGATAAACGAGAAAATAACTGCAGAAATAAACCGGATTTATTAGATTACTTGTTTTGACTTAACCAAGAAAAATTAAGGACTTAAAATTTATCTTGGCTCCCACTGCATTTTTCGAATCCCACACTCCCATGTGAAAATCGGGAATCATCATTGGCATCGATTCTATAGCAGGTATTGAGGTCCTCAATTAATTAAATAGGTTGCAACCTAACCGGTTTCTGGCCCATTAATTATTTGAAGTGATATCTAATATCAATTTATCCAATAAATGTTTCAATACGTTTCTCCATAGTTCACCAAACCGCAACCATTCGATTTCTAAGTTCGTGAACTACCCGAGTTTATCCCACTAACTTCTATAATCTAGCATTTGAATTTCACCTTACAACCGAACAGGTTTCTGGGGTGAAATATGTTTCGATTAAGGCATTTGCATGCACTTTATAAAATTTCAAATTATTTCTAAATGTATAACCTCCATAACTGGGAAGCATTACACATTTATAGTAATTCTAGTTTTAGAAAGCTTAATGGAGGGTGAGGATGTCAAACATCCTTTTCTAACTCGGTATAATTTATTTGGGAGAATTTAATTCGTTAAAAGATTTTGGTCTCACTTTGCACATTATTCAATTTATATAGCGTTTTATTCTATATTGATTATGCATAAAAATACTACTAATAATCATGCCTTTCAATATAAATAAACATAGAATTTAAATAAATGAATAAATAAATTCATCACTTGATCATGGACTTTTACTAGAGGGCCCGAGCCAATGGGCCATCACAAAAGGCATAGATTAAATCTATTAAACATTCATGGGCCTTTTGACTTTATCAACTTTGAACTATTTTATCTCGATTCCGAAAACAACTCATGCCTTATTTCTAAAAATATAATAAATAACTTCAAATTTGATAACCCATAAAATTAAAAGTAAAACATATAATCCTAAGTTCATGATTAGTGTTTTAATCACATAAGATTCTCGCATCAATTAATACATGCTCGCAACATTTAATACATGCTCGCAATATTAAATTACTTATGTTGATTATTAAAATTTTTAGTAAAAGTCTTTTATTAAAATTCCTTATGATTTCACATATTCACTATTTCAATTAAAATCACTCTAGTCCAACTACATGACTTAGATATACGAAATTAAGAATTAAGTGCATCTACCTTTAATTAAAATAATATGAACACATAAAATATGAAATTCTAAATTTTATTTTATTATGATTTAAAGCCATCAAAAATTGGAAATACTTTTATTTGATCAAAGAATTAATTATTAATCTCTAAGAAAAATAATTTATATTCCTTATTCAAAATGAAGTAATTTTCAAGTCGAGGAAAAAATAATAATATTTAATCCATAAATCAATTATTGATCTCCAAGAAAAATAATTAATTAGTGCTAATTAAATATTATATTCCAATTAATTTCATTGGGCTCGATTTCATCAAACCCAAGTCACCATCCTTTTGGTCCACTTGGATTCAATTTAATTGGGCTCAAAATAATTAATTAGAACAACATTCACGTTTATTAATTTCTTATTGGGCTAAATTTAATTTAAGTCCAAATCACCAATCTCATTGGCTCCATTTAGATTTAATTAGATTAAGTCCAAACTAATTAACAAATTGAAATTAGATAATTTTCAATTGGGCTTGATTTAAATTATTCGGGTCATCATCCTTTTGATCCACCCAATTAATTAAAATCACCCAAAATTCAAAACTCAATTTCGACCCAAGCATAGCCCGTTTTACGACCCGAATCCTTGACTCAGATCAATGAATTGGGTATCCAAACCCAAGACCCGTCGGGCCACGGTCATGACCCGACGGGTCGTGACTGGGCAGGGCCGGGCCTAACGGCCAGGCTAAGCTAAACAGCACGCGTACAGCGCGTGCAAGCTGTGCGCGCACTGTTCACACGTGAACAGTGCACACCCGTGTTTTAAAAGGCAGTCTCGGGGCGTGCCTAGGGCGTACGCCCGAGGTGGGGCAATAGAAGGGGGGCGTACACCCCAGGCGAAAACGCGCCCAGTCCTTGGGCGTACGCCCAATGCATTTCATGTCCATACGGTATGATTTTAGGCCTAAATTGATTTTTTTTCCAATTTTCAATCTAAAAGCCACTTAATCCTTTTACATGTTTTATTCTTTTAGTAAGAGCCCATGACTCACTTATTCAATTAAATCAAACATTAAAAAAAAAAAAAGTTGCAAGAGCAACACAGCTTAATGCTCGAATATTTAGAGCCGAAGATGAAGATAATGATCTGAATGATGAGACTTTTGATAGTGATTGAGTAAATTAGTGCTCGTTAACTATTAATTTAATTCTTTATTTTGCGTAACGCTAGAATTTGAAACAAATATTTGTCTATCTTGATTGTTTTTTGCAAGAGTTGAGCTTCGACTTTTAGTTTGCATGGTTGAATATATTATTATTTTTAACTTTCTCTATCTTATTTTTTTACTTAATTTTATCCTTCAATTTTATAATTTTTCGCTAATTTAAATTAATTCTTAACATTATATTATACTTTTCTAATACTAAAAAAGCAAAATTTGCAAGGCATACGCCCCGTGCCTCTGGGCTTATGCCCCGCCTTGTGGGACATAAAACGCCGCGCCCCACGTCTTCGCCTTTTAAAACACTGGTGTGCACGTGCTGGTGCTCGCATTTTTCTCGGGGCTTTCGAGCCCCGTCTTTCCTCGGTATTTTTCGATTTTCAATATCATCAAATATCCCCAAATTTACAATAACTAAAAATAAAAAAAATAGGCAAAAAAACCATAAAACGCAGATTTAAGAAAAACATACAAACATGCATCAAAAACACATAACATGCAATTCTTAAATCACGTAAACAAGATCAAAAATGCAAATCAGAGATTGGCTATGATACCACTGTTGGGTTTTGTTTGAAAAAGCATAAACGTAGCGAAAGGGATTTCAAAATTAAAACGAAAACCTAATTGGTACTCTAATTCGCATAATTGAATCTAAAAGCGTATAACGAATAAAACTTACTCGTTAATATGAACATGATGGAGAAAAACTTCTTCTTCTCCCAACTCGAAATATTGAAGCTTCCAAATCTTCAATCTTTTAGTTTGATTCTTCAAACTTGAACTTGATCCAAACAACGAAAATACGTCGTCTCTAAATCATCACGCACAGATCAACAAACGAAAAACCCCCTTTCTTCTTTCTCTATGGTCGACGGCTAGGTAGAGAGGAGGGGAGGAATATTTTTCTTTCTTTTGAGAGTTATGGGAGTTGTGTATTCTTCTTACTTGTTCTAAGTCAAAGAGTCCTTTTATACCTCATAACTTATTGAGCAAGTCAAAACAAAAGAGCCCTAATATGTGGCCTCTCAAAGACGCCACATTGAGGCCTAGTAGGCGTCCAATTGGACTCCTTATTTAGCCCCGGGATTTGTTTTGTTTAATTAATTTCTTATTTCAATTAATAATTTATTGTATCCAATAAATAAATTAATTAATTAAATAACCAAAGTAATTAAATAAATTAATTCATTAATATATTTCACAAGGAAATTAATTAATAATTAATCTTATCATTATAATTAATTATTTTATCTATTGAATAATTAATTATTTAATTTATCCAATAAAATAAAACTCCCAGAAGAAATAATAGAAATTCCTTTTTCTTCATTTTTCTTTGTCAATCCTTTAGCGCGACTCTTTAGGTTCGTTTCGTTTGGCAATGAGAGTAAACCAAAGAAAGTGGGTAACACCTAGCCAGTCACGTGGGTCACTTCGTAACCCAAACGAAAACGAATGATAGGATCATTCCGAAACCTTCCAATCGTAAATACTGTATATGTATAAACCCTTTGTTCACGTTCTCCGATCAAGTGAGAGTTATGGTTATGTCAAACTCACTGGACTTGACCATATGCATAAATTATAATAAATACGAGATCATTGAGATCGATTTAGTGCCAAGCACAATCGTCTCGTTTGCTTTGGTCAAAGACTTTGATCTCTATTTATCTATAATTACGTTGGGTACATACTCATTCACTTATGAGAGAACAAATTTCATATTAGATATCTGCTAAAATTACCACTTGCCCATCAAGTCTGCATTTTGAGGTTGACCCCACCAAAGGGTTAATTGGGTCTAGCTACTCTAGTGAAAGACTTGATGTCACAAGTGCATCTTCAGCCTGATACTTCAGGTCAAAGGTTCACATATACCTATTATGCATAATCAGTTCCGTCATTGACAGTCACAGAGTGAAAACTCATGTGACAGAACCGATGCGAGTCGTGTTCGAACGTATCAGTTCCACTGACGTGTCTACAATCTTAATCTCCTATCATCCCATGATACCAGACAGACACTCCCATGTCGGAGCTAAGATTGTACAAGTATTCGAAGTCTTTATTTGTCCATTGAAGACTTTATATTACTTGCGAACTTATTTTAGTAATCAAGATCGATCTCTCTAGTGCCAATCTTCTTAACCCTTAGGAAGTAGAGGGATTGCACTGAAAACATGGACAAAGCGTTTTATACAACTTATAGATGCAGATAAGAATTAAGTGAAAACTCAATAATACCTTTTATTTAAGAAGAGTTTAAGTTTAATACAAGATATATGCCCTATACATTCTATCCTCTATGGCATCTGAGGGCATAATCCTAACAGAGATAATTCAGTGGTCACCTCAGGTAGCGAATCGTCAGACGCTTCATCATCTCTTGCCATGAGACAAATCAACGCTGAGTCGCTTGTTGGCTCATCATCACTGCTTTCATCTGATGATTCCAAATCCTCTTCAGGTGCGGAGAATGGTTCAGATTCCGCTAGCAAACCTTGTTGGCGAAGGTTGATCCTGAATTGGTTTCTATCCGCATAATCTTGCCTTGTGGGATTAGACACATTTGGATAAGGGCAATTTACCTGGTAGTGCGCTGGTTTCCTACAATTATAACACAAGTTAGTTTTCATTTTCTGTTAAGTGGTTAATCTCTTTGAAACAACTGGCGCTGAGAGATTCTGAGTAGGGGTTGTAGGCGCTTGATAAGGAACTGGAGCTACTGGTTGAGGTGCAGAATATGATGGTGCTTGATACTGAGGCGCTGGAGTAGGGGGAGGGGTTTGGAATGAAGTTTGTCCAATAGGATTTCTCTTTTCATATCTTAGAAATTTCTTGAATTTCTTGACTAATAAAGCCATCTCTTTTTCTTCATTGGATTCTATTGATTTCACCTCACTAATCGCTTTACCCTTACTTTTGGTGGTAGCGATTAAAGCTCCTGATTAAGTCCCTGAAGTCGAAGTGTTGATGATTTCACCCAATTCGAACTCAAATGCTTTTAACTCTGAAAACACATGTTCTGGAGTAAGAGTCTCCAATGTCTGTGATTCTCTCATAGCATCAGTCTTAATCAAATACTTGCTTGGAAGACTTCTGAAAATCTGATTGACCATTTCCTTATTGGTCAATTCCTTGTCTAATGACGCGAACTCTGTAATGAGAAAAGTAAACATTGCGTCCAATTGTTTTAGCGTCTCATTGGGCTGCATCTTGAAATGCTCAAATTTTTGCATGGCTATGGAAAGTTTGTTCTCCTTCATCTATGCTGAACCTTCACACACGATAGCCAACTTATCCCATATTTCTTTGGAAGTTTTACATTGCTTGATCTTATTGAACAATGCATCATTGTCTCCTAATGCTGAGTAAAGTGCACTTTGTCCAACATTATCTAGATTCGCTCTTTTTCAATCATCTGGCGTCCATTCTAACTTGGGTTTCTCGACATATCCATCTGGAGTGGCTTCATCAGCTCCAGGTGCTCGAGTTATCACTTTCATGATCTTAATGTGGTCATCTGAAATTACATCACACATTTCATTATCGCAAGAACATAGATATGTGAATGCTCTGAGTTTCCAAGAATCATAGTTTGACTCTACCAACTTAGGCATTTTGTTCAAAGCCATAATGAGATTTTTAACAGAAAATTTAAAACGACTAAGTTTTTAGAAAAATGGATCTAAACAAGCAGTTACGCTCGGAAACGCTTAGGTTTCTACTTCAACAGCTCTAATACCACTTGGTGGTCCCAAGTGGCATACGAAAGAGTCTAGAAGGGGGGGGGGGTTGAATAGACCCTGAATTCTTTTTCGACTTCAAAAATTTCATATCACTTTTAAGATTAGAACGCTTAGGAAGTTGAGCGCTTGGGTAAGGCGCTTCAGTAAAGATAACTTAGACTTCGTGATTTTAGAAATTTACCAAAGTAGGGTAAAGCTTAAATCGCTTAATCAGGGTTAGCACAGCGGAAATGATTTTTAAAGCTTTCGCGTTCGTTTTGGTTAAATAGTCGCTTAGCAGATTAGCTTGTCTTTTTCAATATAAATAAGAGAATATAAAACAAGACAATAATAAGAGTAAATAACACAAGAAATTGTAAGGTTCATTGGGTGATGTAATCCCAACTACGTCCTTCTCCTTTTTCACTTGGAGGGAATTTACTAAGTTGATAATCAAAGAATCATACAGAATCTTCTACAAGATAGTAAAGATGTGAAAAATGATCTCGGGCTCGATCACACAGACTTCAGCACCAATGAAGATCTTCTTCTACAAGCTTCTCTCACTCAGAAATACTGCCTGTAAGGGGTTTCAACAACTTTCTCACTCAGATGAAAAGTTGAGGGTTTTGTCACACAGGTGTTGTTTGTTTTTGGAAAGATCAAACAACTTGGAATATCTCAGTAAGAATTCAAGTTTCTTCTTTGGAAGATGTTTGAGATATTTGTGATTGTCTGGAATGTATGTAAAAAGCTTGAAAGATTTTAGCTATGGAGTTTCTAAGCTTTTCTTGAGATAATATTTCAGCAGAGTTTTCTTGTGTTGATTGTTATGTGTTCTCTCTCTATCTAGGGTTTTTTGGAATGAAGTATTTATAGGCAATTCTTGGAATCTATCCGTTGGACACATGTGAGCGCGTGTTCTTCATGCGGCACGTGAATCAACCTTTTCTTTGACATTCCTGAAATCCTGTTGGTTCCGATTGGATGGGAGTAGACTTAAACTCTGAAATCCTGACAGTCTAGTCAAAAGGTGGTTTGTCCACAAGTCATAATAGCTTATCACATTTAATGCTTTTATTAGGCATTTAATGCATTTGAATTTATTTCCCGTAGGGATGGCAATGGGACCGGGTCTAATGAGTACCCGTCCCGGACCCGTCCCTAATGGGACGGGAATGAGTCCAAAAAAATGAGACCGGGTCCGGGAATCAAAATTCAAGACCCGGCCGGGTCCGGGACGGGAAATGAGTCCAGTCGATTTCCCGTCCCGGACCCGTCCCGGTAGTATAATACATATTTTTTTTAATTTTATATATAATAATAATAATTATATCAACTAAACCCTAATACCTTATTCTCTATTTCTCTATTTCTTTTTGGTAGATGGACATATATATATAAATGGACATGATAAAATTATGTGACTTTTATTTTAATTACCGATTTACTGTAAAATTAATGAACTTATGTTGAATGTTTCAACTGCTTTTTGTTTCGTTGTTCATGTTTGTTGGTGTAGAAGAAGAAGAAGAAGAAAAAGAAAAAGGAAGAAGAAGCAGGGAAGAAGAAGAAAAAAAAGAAAAAAAAGTTTTTTTTTTTTTAAAAAAAATCAGCCGGGTCCAATGGGAAGGACCCGGACCCGCCGGGAAATAAGCGGGTCCGGGACGGGTCCGGGAAGGGACCGGGTCCGGGACAGGTCCGGGTCCAATTTTTTTTTAACGGGACGGGAAATGAGTCTTGCCCAACCCGTCCCATTCCCGTCCCGTTGCCATCCCTAATTTCCCGTTGGAAATAAATGCCCCTTGAATGATTGCTTTTAAGTCCTTCATGACTTGAGGAATTATTTCAGGTGAATCTAATATTGATTGCTGTAGTGTTTTGAGCGCTTGATCCATAAATCCTGAAATAGTCCTTTAGAGTTTGGGAGACGCTACGAACAAATCTTCATCTTCATTTGACTTCAGATGCTGATCTTCAACTTCATCTCTAATAGACTCACCTAGAATTCTATTAGCGATTCAGTATCTAATGCTTAGTCTAAAATCTACAAAAACAAAAATTACAAGCCTAATCAAACTTACATACTTTCAAACGCTTATACAGTTGATCTATGAAAACAGAAACTTACATTATATTTAGGGTCTAACATAAAGTCCTATTTTGTCATCATCAAAACATCTAACATGAATCATAACACTATTGCAAAACAAAAGAAGAGAAAAAAAATTCCCTCTCCCCTCCACTGTAGCCGGCGGCCTCATCAGGTTCAAAGGAGGTGGATTTTTCCTTCGAACTTTTCCTGGCGTGATTTCTAGATGCAGGAATTTGGGATTCCTGCTACTGACACGCTAGAACCTAACGTGCTTTGGATAGCAAGAGTACTAGTCGCGATAGTAATAAAAATGGACAAAAATAAGTCCGGGTTGTCGAACCACGGAGACTTGGATTTTTAGTTTCTGATTTTCAAAAAGGTAAAAGACACTTAAAGTAAAGCGGGACTAAAACAATTGTAAACGAAGGACCAAAGGAGGGAACAAGCTATGGATTAAACTTCACGTATGATAAAATGACCAAGGCACATGCTACAACCAAATCTACTCGTCAATTTATATGGGTTACTCCTTGAATTATTAGACTCCTAATGCTTTGGTGGAAACTCCTAAATTAATTATTACCCGATGTCTCGACTCATAACAATCCTATGATTAGTTGACGGTTCTCTAAATATGTCTATCCGAGAATCTAATCAAAAATCACGCATTAACGTTTTAGAGCTTCCCCGAATAAATCCGGCTAACAACACCCGGGAATCTTTACCTATTTCTAGGAGCAATCCCTCATTTGTTTCGGGTGATGTGTTAATTCCCTTGCACCCTAATCTATCTTCTCTTGAACAACTAGATTAGGCCAGATAGCAAGCATATGGTGATCAAACACATGATTGGCATAAAAAGCATAGAATTAACACACAAAGCAATAGGAGAATTAATACAAAAAGTAACTTCACATATATTGACTCATAAATTGGCCTTCACATGGCCTTAGTCTCACAAATTTAGCTCATAATCAATAACATAGAAGATCCTAATGTAGTCATATACATAATCATAGACAAATATGTAATAAAAAACATATGAAAACTCCCTATATTGCTTGATTGATGATGTATCCGAGTCGAGAGCTTCAATCCCAAGCTAGATCTCCTTCTTAGCCTCTTAGAGTTGATGAAGAATGGCCCAAAACACAGCAAATCGCCCCTAATCTCCCAGATTTCCCCCCTTTCAAATGAATTGAAAACTCCTATTTATACATTCCAAAATCTGTTATTGCGGCGCCTAGGCGGGAGTTGATTGGCGCCTAGGTGCCGCCTATGTGGCGTTTATTTCTTGGGGCATAAGTTCCGGGGCGCCCAGGCGTGGAGACAAGTGGCGCCCAGGCGCGCTACATGTGGCGCCTAGGCGCGGGTCGATTGGCGCCTAGGCGGGCGCTTCAGAACATCGATTTTTCTCTGTCTGGGTGGCACCTGGGCGGGCGTTTCAGAAGCCAGAGCAAAGTGGATGAAACGAGTCGTCTTTTTCCCTTTTTTTCGTCCATCGTCGCTTACTACCTGAAATCACTTCACACACATATTAAACGCACGAGTGGCACGAAATAAAACGTATACGAGCCTAAATTGTCATTAAAAGGGCCTAAAAACTTATGCAAAAATGAGTCCTATCAGCTACATTTGAAAATCAAGAATTTATTTTCTTCTACAATGTTAGTAATTTGATGAAATTTGATTTCATTCTTTTTACATAAAAATTATTAAACCCCAAAAGTGATACGGCTTGTGAATCCGGATATGTTTTTCTTTCCGCTGTGCATTAACCAGGATTCATAATAGACATGACCACTCCGCTAGCCTTATGTAATTCATGGGATCTTTATCTAGACCAATTAAATATATATACGCAATAAAGAAGTTGCCAATAGGTTTGATATGATATGAAAGACAAGGTTGTTATAGTGTTTATGTTCTAGTGGGCAAGCCAATAAATGGCTCGTTGGGCACATAACTCTATCAGCTACTTGCCGAACCACAATAAAATTCCTTGTGTCATCTTAGAGGTTTAGTTTTATATTTTCTTGTTTATTTTCTTCATGCTCTGGTTCTACTATTCCTAACAACTATTTACATTTGTATATTCATATGTGGAGATTAGATATGTTGTTTGTTTATTGTAATTATAGCTTGATATGTTGCAATTCGAACTAAGAGAAAATAAATAAAGAGTATATAGTAAATTATTAAATATGAAAAAGAGAAATAAAATAAATAAAAATTAAAAAGGAAAATACAAAATGGAGGAAAATAACACAAAAGGGTACTTGTATCCATATGTTTTTCAAGGACAGACTAGATAATTGTATTTGTGGGAGTTTGAAATTTGATATAGGGTTTGTGTAATTTAGAATGATTGAACTGTTTAAAGAAAGAGGTCGAGGCAAGAGTTTGGCTTTCCATTTTAAGATGATATTGACCCGCACTTGATGCTTACGGAATGCGGCAATTGTCTCTCAAGATACAACGATTTATTTCTCGTGATATTAGCACTACAAATTCCGAGATTCAATGAATATAATTTTGTTTTGAACTCTCTTTTGGATGAAGACCTGAAGACACAAAAATATGAATGATGTGAATTCAATCTAGAATTCGAAATGAAGAGGCTTTTATATAGAGTTGGATGCGTCAAATCATCATTAGACACATTTTTTGGTGCGAACAAGTGTCTAATGGTTCATGTAGACCGCGTTTGTACAACTGCGACCAATGATTGTACAATGCAATCATTTGATCAACATCTTTTCGCTCGATAAATTCTCATTCATCTCAAATAGGATTTGAGCAATTAATTTTTTTATCTTTTTTTTCCAACAAATTTAAGGTAAACAATTTTCAAAATAAATTGAAACCAAATTTATTAGTCACTAATTGTATGAATGCAATCATTTGATCAACATCCGCTCGTTTGATTAATTTTTCATTCATCCCAAATTGAAATTGAGTAATTAATTTTCAAATATTTTTTTCCCAACAAATTTAAAGTATGCAATTTGCAAAATAAATTGAAACCAAATTTATTCAGCTATAAATCTCAATAGTCCAATGCACACTCCCTCCAATAAATTCTACTCTTTGCCTATTTGATTTGGAGTTATTAAATCATGTATTCATTAATCTTTGATGCTAATTTGTTCATTTTTTCTAAATCAAAAATGAAAAATTTGAAATTCCGTGCACTATTTATTACATCTCCAAATCATGTATTAAAATTTCGTCTATAGGTATGTTACAATTGCCAAACCAGAAACC
The DNA here is from genome assembly GCA_019426215.1 of Buddleja alternifolia. NCBI lineage: Eukaryota > Viridiplantae > Streptophyta > Magnoliopsida > Lamiales > Scrophulariaceae > Buddleja > Buddleja alternifolia. The sequence goes on from CM033395.1 coordinate 1,439,165, forward strand.
TTGTGAATTGTTATTGCTATATAGTTTAAAAAATAAATAAAATCACTCAAATGATGAAAAAATTAAAGAAAAAAATCGATTTGTATTGATGGCTAAAAATACTATGGGGTTAATAAGGTCCTTGCCCAAATTGTCATTCTTAGTTGTTGGCAAAACCGAGTGAGTTTACCTGTCATACGAACAAAAGGTTTCTCGATATCGCTCCTCTCTTTTTTTTTAAAGAAAAATCGGTCTTATATATGATTCAATCGAAAGTTTACAATGCCTGAAACAATACAATTCATATCGACTCAAACGATGTAGTAAGAATATCTGAAACATCAACTATTAAGTTTTTGAAGATAACAAATCTTAAGAACTCACAAACGACTACAAGAAAATTCTTGTGCAATTCCTATTCAAGGTGAGATGAAACTCTCATTCAAGAGAGAAAGTAAACTCTCATACGAGAGAGAAAATAAAATACAAAATAAAATATCTAAAACGCTATATAAAAACTTAAGTATCACCCATCTTCATATCGTCAGATCTAGGTCTCTGTCTCTTTAGATCCATATCCGTCTCGCAGATTTGAAGATGTGATGTACAACTTGAAGAAGAGTGCTCCAACTCATCCTGCCTACCATGGTGGTGGTAACAGTGGTGTGCAAAGGAAAATAAAAGAAAAAAGAAGGTTAGGATTTAGAGTGAGATGGGGAGAGAGGGAGGCAAAGTCTTTTCCACGCTCGATATCGCTCCTTCGATGCTCAAATTAGAATAAATCTTAAGAATTAATGACTTACTGAAGAGGGACAACGAGTATTAAAAAATGGGCATTTTACATTGAAATGAATGTGATATTTTATATCTTAGATTTAAGTGAACCTCTTTCTATATTTGGGACTGAGCAAATGATAATTCCTAATAATGCTTTAGTTGGAAAAAAATCTAATGGTCCTTGATAATAATTTTGGATGCATGTGCACTTTGAACATATACGTATTAACTTTTGACTTTGTTAGTCAATAATATTAATTATCTTCAAACACTTTGATGGTGGTACTAATTCCTATTGTAATTAATTAATATAAAAGCAACTAGAATAAACTGCACATAAATAATCTTGGGTTTTAATTGAATGATGACATATGTTGGATAATTAGATTTCATAAATACATTATCATTATTATTTTAATGAATTTTTTGGAATAGTGTGTGACATCAATAGTTTATTACTTTACATATCACCATCATAAAGGAAAGGAATAATGGCAGACACCCCATAAGTTATGAGGTGATGTGCACTTTGCCCCCTAACTTATTGAAATGTGCACTTTGCCCCCTCACTTATCATAAAATGTGCACTTCACCCCCTCGGGCAGCTCGGGCAGGGGCAAAGTGCTACAAAACACATAAGTGAGGGGGCAAAATGCTACAAAAACACATAAGTCAGGGGGCGAAGTGCTACAAAAACACATAAGTCAGGGGGCAAAAATCCAATTTTTATGATAAGTGTGGTGTCCGAATCTGCCCGAACTGCCCGAGGGGGTGAAGTGCACATTTTATGATAAGTGAGGGGGCAAAGTGCATATTTCAATAAGTTAGGGAGCAAAGTGCACATCACTCCATAACTGAGGGGGGTGTATGCTATTATCCCTAAAGGAAAAATCAAAATTTCATTAAAGGAAAATTAATAATTTCAAGGGTAAAATTAATTTTGCTTCTGTACTATAAGGAAAGCATAACACAACCCTTGTACAATAAAAACCTTCAAATACTCCCCTCATTTGCAAAATAACCATTCAAACACCCCTCAAGGAAAATGGATATTAAATTTTATAACTGGATTTTCCTGAATCTTTATTTTCTTTTCCTTGTGTGTGTGTAGGGTTGTCCTGTCTTCCTATGTCAAGGAAAAAGTATCATCTGATTATACCATCTATGGATGAGTGGAGGGGGTTCTTTCTCTAAGTTCATATCTTTCGTAGACATCATGGATCTTTGGGCTAGTATCTATACAACTCTTCATACAGATTACCAAAATTAATGATACTGCATTTTTTGTTACTTTTTTTTTTGAAAATCTGTTTTAATAACATATATATATATATTACAAGTATATACGATTAAATGGAATCATATAAGATTCGTCAAAGATCAAAATAAATGCATTTAGGAGCTTTAGATATTTTCTCTAGTTAAATCTAGAGAATGATTGTACTGATATGTTCTTAAAAAAATCTAGATATATAGAAATATCTAGATATAACATAACTATGTAAAAATATCTAGAGACTACAAGTCTATTTAGAAAGTGATGTTCTACACCTATAAATATGAGGGTGTAATATGTGATGTAACATGAAATCATTCAACACAAAAACTTCTTCCAACTATTCCAACTACTATTCCATTCTTCATTCTTTTCTAAACTTTTTCCACTATTCACTTCACACGATTAATAAATCTAGTCTTCTTCACACACACATACTTACTTTCAACACACTAACACTTTGTTTACACGCCTATTTATAGAAATATGTTCGTCGTCTAAGGAGCAACTGGTGAAAAGCTGGCCTTTTAGAGATGAAACTGGTCACTTGCTGAAATTCAGATGCAATCTAGCAATTAGTTCAGTGATTCAAATGCTCGTGACTAATTGGCAAAAGCATTCCCCACCATTCCTACTCCTAATTGCGAGATTAGATGGGAGAAACCGTGAACAGGATGGTGGAAAGTTAACACCGATGGTAGTGATTTTGAATCTACAATGAACGCGACTGGTGGAGGTATCTTAAGAGATGATAATGGCTTATGACAAGGTGGTTTCAGCTGCAACGTAGGAAGGCTTACCATTACTGAAGCAGGAATATTGGCCCTTCAACACGGCATGTCCTTCTCTTGGGGAAAACAGTTTGAAAGACTTGAAGTGGAAATTGACTCGGAGGTTGTGTTCATTCTTATCAAGAAAAGCGACGCTCGCACGGACGCCTTGGGTTGCATTATTGACGACTGCCATAGGTTAATTGATCAGCATCGGGACTGTACCCTTAAACATGTAAAACGTTAAGGCAATATGTGTGCCGACGCCCTTGCCAAACTTGGCAAGGGGAATCCGCTTTCGGGATTCCCCCCCTCCCTCTTTTGTATCTCTGATTTAAGTTAATAAAATAGGGTGACCGTCATCACCCTGTGTTGAGACCAAAACAAAGAAAATGCTCGTGACTTTCCATCTACAATGTATGTGGCGGTTTCACTAAATGCTATAATTACTAAAAATAGATGTGCAAGATGTATGGAGAAACACTTATTGTGGCATGAACAACTTAGTTGGGGATCTTATTGCAGAGATGAAAGAAAAGAACGCTATTGAACTTCTTTTCAGGAAACTAAATTGAGACACTGTTAGAGTCCTTATTCAACTGACCAACTAAACTCAACCAGAGTAGCTTTAGATAAATAAAGTTGTAGCCTCAAAGCAAACTCATGAATGAGGAAAAAACATCAATTGAAATAAGTATTACATCTAACAAGTTAGTGAACAATTAAACAAAACACACATACCTTATTCATTCCCATAAAGTAACTGTTGTAATATGATTTTCTTCTAAGAAAAGTAAGCAGGATGCTTACAGAGTGTATCATAGAGACGAATAAATTAAGTTGTGCGCGCTGCAGACCCGAAAAAAAAAAAAACAGAGAAAAAGAAATATTGATGCCAATTGTTGAACAAAACTAAGGGGAATATAAGCACAAAATACATTACAATACATGATTTAACCCAAATCCGGGGACCCAAGTTTCTCAGTCTGGAATGACACGACTCACTCCACGAGTATGATGATGATGAAGAATTATGGCTGCACTCAATGATAATTAAGCTACCTACGTACCTAATTAGGATCAAGCCAACGTAGTTCTATATCGGCTATTGTGTACAGGGTCGTACTCAGTGAACGAATCTAGTCTCCAAATTTGTAAGTATAAAGGAATGTACTTCTCAGTCTATAGACTCGTTATTAATGAACATACGAGGCTAATTCTTGAGAGAATATTCTAGAGATTCCAACCCCCAATAAATGTTATGAGGGGGGTATTTATAGTGCACACTCTGTACCAATGGTTGTTGGGCATTCATAGGATGCTAACAAGTGACACTAATGGACGGTGGATGACTCGTATTTGTGGGGTCGGGTCAAGAAACGACCCGACCCGACCCGGTAGTGTTACTTAGCACGGACCTAGTATAGCAATTCGGTTTCTGGGCCTCTGTTGGGCCTGGGTTCCTTATTCAGCTCCTATTGGGCTTTATCTCCTATTTTATTATATCATTAATCCCCCACTTCACCAGTTTGAAGAGTTAGTCGTATTACGACTTGAATTCATGTTGAAGAAGTAGATTATCAATTCTATTTCAAAGATCTGTACTCGTATTCGAATACGAGTATACAGATGAGCATTTTTATGATTTACTTATTTTTATCCATTGATAAATCACGTCTCTTGATAATAAATACTCACGTCTTCCTCCTTCCATTAATGAATAATCACGTTTCTTCAATCATTACTGTTTAGCTCCATTTCTGTGTAAACGGCGGCGTGCCACTTATCATAAATATGCATACCTTTTCGTGGCACGACTTCTCGTAACTGACACGTCTGTCAGTGTAACAGGTGCTTATAGCGGTTACTTTTTGGAATGTCAGGGGTTGTGTCATCTCGTCCATCGGTCATGTTTTTACAGACTGATCCCAACCATTGCATCTATCATCACTTTTTCCTATAAATGGGACCTCTGTTAAAACACTTTACTTTCACTTTTACATTTTAGAGAGAGAGTTTTTGAGAGTTTCTTTTGTTTATAAAGAGAGAATTTTTCTTTTCATTGAAGAAAGGCCGTTAGTGTTTGAAGTTCATCCCAAGATCTCGTGTTCTCTCATCTCGTACAAGTATATTCCATAGGTATTTCTAGTTTTCATTTTCTTGTCCTTATATCTTTTTATATTATGGCTCGTTTAAGGTCTCAGTCGTTGGTAAGTAACAACGAGGTCGAAGACTCGTCCGCCTCTACGAGTAATAAACCCGTTGGGTCAGACGGGTTGGATCGTTTAGTTGAAGAGATTAGTATCCATAACGAACCAGTAGACCCGCCTGTAACTTGCGAGGGTACTGTAGATATAGAGGGTCCAGTTAACGTTAACCCTAATATCACTTGGTTAGAAGATATCTCTATAGTAAAGTCATCTAGGGAAAACGAGTTGAGAGTAAAATATTTTATTCCTTAAGATTATGAAATCCGCTTCCCTACTTCGTCAGATCGTATGTATAGGCCCCTGTAAGATTTCGTACTTTTCACATTGCACACTTAATCTCAGGGGTTAGGTTTCCCTTGCATAAGTTTATTAATAATCTGCTTCTTTCCTATGGTCTGTGTTCGACCCAACTGCTACCCAACTCGTACAGGCACATAGTTCTTTTTATCATTTTGATGACTGCTTTTGGTAAGGATGTCAGTTTAGATAATTTTCATAGGATGTTTTATCTCAATAGACGCCGAGTGGCCAATTCTAGGGGTTTTTTCTTCTTTAGCCCCAAACAAGACTCGAAGTTTCAAGAAGAAACTCGCGACTCGTTCGGGGTTTGGAAAGATAAATACATTTTCATTTCTCCCCCGAAAGGTAAGAGTTGGCTAGTACCTAGGCCATGGAGCATGAAACCTCTTGAGGCAGAGATAGGAAATCCCAGTTGGGGACAGGGGTTTTTAGCGGAGCTAGTTGAATATCCCTATCGAGTCTCCAAACTTATGGACGAGTCTATACTCATGTCCTGTGGGATACGTTCTGCTCCGATCTCAAGTGTTCCAGATTTGGGTAAGCTTATTACGTCTATATTGTTAACTCGTTTATTACTTTCTAAATGTGAAATTTTATTTCCTTCTTTTTTGTAGAAATGGCCACCCGTCGTGCTCGTCTCGATGCTCTTAGGGCAGAAGAAGAAGGTGGGTCCCCCACTCCTACATCATCACGAGGCAAACAACCCATGGACGAGCTGTCTCTTCCACCATCCAGGGAAATGATCGAGGGGTCAGCCTTCGGTTCTCGTGGCGTTAACCTCACTACTCCCGTCACTCGGCCACTTGAACTTCCTGCTCCTCGTTCAAAAGGAACGACTCTGGCTATCAATGAACCAATACATGTAGATGATAGCACAGGTGAGAAGGAGCCCGAAATGGATCCCTCCGTGATCCCCGGTTCACAACGACCACTCCGATCAGACCTAACCTGTCAGAAACGTCGAAGAGAGTCGTCTTCGGAAGAGGAACGAGTCCTACCTGGAACTCGTCTAGAATTGGTAGCTATAGTGGATAAACTGGAGTCCCTTGCTTTGAAGGACTACCGAACCTACTGCGTAGCAAGTCGTTGCGAAGAGAAACCGAATGCAGAGCCTATTGTCCCCAATTGGAGAATCTATCCAGATAGCTCCATTCTGTCTGGGCCCCAGGGAATGAGTGTTGCTCATGAGATGTATAAGAACATGTTACTTTCTCCGGACAAGGCTATTTTAATCGAACAGTCGTATGCTACTGTAGAGAAGATGCTAGCTGGGCATTTAATGAAGGTATGACTCGTACATACTCAACTTGTTCGTCAGATAATTTCAGATAATTTATTTGTTTTTATATATATAACATGTTTCAATTCGTATATAGGCAGCAGTGTGTGCACACGACCTTGCCCTATGCTGCGTAGATTTTAAGGAAGAAAAGGCGGTTGCCGTTGCTCAATCGGCCGAAATGGTTGCCAGTCACACTGCTGAAAAAAAAAGGCCTTTGAGGCCATGAAAAAGGAACTGCTAGAAACGAGCAGGTAGACAGGTAGATGATGGCTGATAGAAAGAATTATCAACGGTCTTTAGCATCTCTTCATGAGGCAAACGACCAACTGAAGGTAGATTGCAACGAGTTCTCAACTAGTGTTGAAAGACTGGAAAAAGAGAGGAACGAGGCATACGAGATGGGAAAAGCAGATGGAAGGAACGAGTTCACTGCTTCTCAGCAGTATGCTAACTCTTTAGCTGAGAACCGCCTCGGGGGGAGGGGGGGGGGGCGATTTCATGAACTCGACCATCTTCGATCACCTTCTGCTCTCCAAGGCCCTAAAGGACGAGAAGGATGGATTCTACAAATGCATCGATTATGGCACCCATTTGGCAGCTTTCAGGGAAGATTTTGATATAAGCTGCCTAGAAGAGTGTGACAATCGCAAGCTGCTTCGTGATTCGTTCTCAACTAATGACCCAGACATCGAACCTAACGAATTTCCAGAATTTTCCCCTTTGGCCCCGTGGTATGTTCCTCCTACAAGCCCAGCTTAATCATCAAACCAAGGAGCCGAGGACGATGCTGCTGTTGACCCTTGATTTGTTCTTATCTTTATGTTATCTTTTGAGTCGTGTGTGGCTTTTCAGACAATTAAATCTTTTTAATGCAATGTTCATTTTGATTTTTTCATCATTGAATTCACATGTTTTAGGTATGTTTCACTTGTTTTTAGAAGTCTGAGCCCATTTGTTTGATTCTATCTTCTCGTTATGTATTTTCTTAGGAATCACATGTTTATACCTCGTGCATTTTTAACATTGCCCTCGCTTCTCTGTTTTTTTTTTCACTTTCCATCTGAGTCTTCACCGCTTTGTTTAACACCTCGACTCTATTGGCTTCATACTTCCTCTTGTTCGATCTTCCATCTGAGTCTTCACCGCTTCGTTTAACACCTCGACTCTATTGGATTCATACTTCCTCTTCTTCGATCGTTATTACGAGGGCCATCATTACGCCGATAATTTTTGTCTCACTCGTTATTACAAGGGTCGTCATTACTGGGGTCATAGTCCCAACGATAATTATCGTTTCTGTGATATTCATTGATAAGCTGCTCGTAATTACGAGTCTGAATCATCTATCTTGGATCGTTCACGACGTACGACCCCAGAGTTGGGTCTAATTAGACTAAAGAGTTAAAAATGCGATCTTCTATCTTGGGTTGTTCACGACGTACGACCCCAGAGTTGGGTCTAATTAGACTAAAGAGTTAAAAATGTGATCTTCTATCTTGGGTCATTCACGACGTACGACCCCAGAGTTTATTTAATTCTATCTTCTATATGGATTTTACGGCGATTGCCATCTTTGGGTGCTTTTGCTGGGCTGCTCGTAATTACGAGTCTGACGATCCCTTTTTTTTGCTGGGCCACTCGTAATTACAAGTCTAACGATCCCTTTCTTTTGCTGGGCTACTCGTAATTAGGATTCTGATGATCCCTTTCTTTTGCTGGGCTGCTCGTAATTACGAGTTTGACGATCACTTTCTTTTGCTGGGCTGCTCGTAATTACGAGTCTGACGATCCCTTTCTTTTGCTGGGCTGCTCGTAATTACGAGTCTGACGATCCCTTTCATTTGCTGGGCTGCTCGTAACTACGCGTCTGACGATCCTTTTCTTTTGCTGGGCTGCTCGTAATTACGAGTCTGACGATCACTTTCTTTTGCTGGGCTGCTCGTAATTACGAGTCTGACGATCCCTTTCTTTTGTTGGGCTGCTCGTAATTACGAGTCTGACGATCCCTTTCTTTTGCTGGGCTGCTCGTAATTACGAGTCTGACAATCCCTTTCTTTTGCTGGGCTGCTCGTAATTACGAGTCTGACGATCACTTTCTTTTGTTGGGCCGCTCGTAATTACGAGTCTGACGATCCCTTTCTTTTGCTGGGTTGCTCGTAATTACGAGTCTGGCGATCACTTTCTTTTGCTGGGCTGCTCGTAATTGCGAGTCTGGCGATCCTTTTCTTTTGTTGGGCCACTCGTAATTACGAGTCTGACGATCCCTTTCTTTTGCTGGGCTGCTCGTTATTACGAGTCTGACGATCCCTTTCTTTTGTTAGGCCGCTCGTAATTACAAGTTTGACGATCCCTTTCTTTTGTTAGGCCGCTCGTAATTACAAGTCTGACGATCCCTTTCTTTTGTTGGGCTGAACGAATCTTAGTAATGAGTCTTCATATTGCCAGCCTCCATTCCTAATAACAAGTCTCAGCAACTTCAAAGTAGTTTACCACAGACGGTGCCAACTGCTTTAACCCAAATCCAGGGACCCAAGTTTCTCAGTCTGGAATGACACGACTCACTCCACGAGTATGATGATGAAGAATTATGACTGTACTCAATGATAATTAAGCTACTTACGTACCTAATTAGGATCAAGCCAACGTAGTTCTATATCGATTATTGTGTACAGGGTCGTACTCGGTGAACGAATCAAGTCTCCAAATTTGTAAGTATAAATGAACGTACTTCTCAGTCTATAGACTCGTTATTAATGAACATACGAGGCTAATTCTTGAGAGAATATTCTAGAGATTCCAACCCCCGATAAATGTTATGAGGAGGGTATTTATAGTGCACACTCTGTACCAATGGTTGTTGGGCATTCATAGGATGCTAACAAGTGACACTAATGGACGGTGGATGACTCGTATTTGTGGGGTAGGGTTGTTCCTGTTACTTAGCGCGGACCTAGTTTAGTAATTCGGTTTCTGGGCCTCTGTTGGGTCTGGCTTCCTTATTCAGCTCCTATTGGGCTTTCTCTCCTATTTTATTATATCAATACAAAATTGAGGAAACTATGATCCACGGTCCTAAAACCGACCTCCATAAGTAGTACAATATCAAGCTAAAAGAATATCAAAACTCGTTGCAGATTAGTTTAATATTCTTATAATGTAAAATAACTAGGGCGTGCTTGGTTAGGTTATATTTTGGCTTAAATCCATAAAATCTATTTAATCATAAAATTGATTTATCCATGTCAATTATCTTAAACTCTTATTATTTAAAATTAAAAGCAATTAAGTGAAAAGTCAACAACCAAATCAAAATTTCTGTTGGAATGAGTGTTAACAAGTAAAAACTAGGGTATGATTAACAAATTTTGCTTTGTTAACCTTTCAACTGTGTTTTTTATACCTTCTATATAAATCCACGATAATGAGTTCTTTTGGGTCTATATAACTCATTATATATTGACTCCTATATTTTATAGGCTCCACAAGCAATCTCATTAATGCAATTCCAATAGTCGAGTTCAATACTATTTACACCTCATCTTAAGTTGGGAAATGGTGTTTTTTTCCCTCTCTAATCTTTCCTTTTGTAATTGGTTGAGAATAATTTGATTAGACTAAGAAAAATGAGGATAATTTTTATAGTTTAACCAAACATACAGTTATATTATTGTAAATAGAAATAAACTAGATTCATTTCTAGAAGTCTAGGCTTTAATTAAAGTACATGAATTAATTAGGTACATTGTTTTAAAGTTATTCATGTATGTATCTTTTGATTATATTCATGTATTGGAAAAGTGGGATGACTAGAATTAAATAGTAATACATGTATGAGCCTTGATATATGTTTGAGTTTGCCTATAAATAAGCACAAATTGTAGTCATTTTTGTATCAAGTTCCAAAAGTAAAGAACAAAGTGAATTAGTCACTTGTTTCCTTAGCTCCTCTTCTAAGTGAGTTTGAGAGTAGAGTGTTATTTGCTCTCCAATTTCTAACAAACTGGTATCAAGAGCCATTTGTGTTTGGAGGTGTTAAAAATGAACATAAACATTTTATTCAAATATAACTGAAGATATTACAAAACTAAAACCAAGGAAAAAATCTATAAAAATAACTCTAACTAAGAGTAGAAGAATCAATTATTCAATAATAAGAACTAATTCTCAAAGTAAACAAATGAAAACTATTATTTTATTATTTTTTGCTTTTTTTTCTCTCTCTTATTATTTTTTTTTCATTTGTTTATCTTTTTGATTTTTTTTCTTGTTTCATGTCTTTAAGAATTTGATAAAACATTTTCTTCCTACTCCCTTATATTTGTATTTTATAGTTTGAATTGTAACGAGCTCTTTGATATTTCATTATAATGATTTTTTGGTCTAAACATTAAACTATTAAAATTGTGAACGGTTAAATTTTATGAATCAGTCAATCTTACTCGAACCGCTCGGTTTAAAGATGAAATTGTTTGATTTTGTGTTAATATTCGTTTACTTGAACGTGTTGAGTGGGGTTGAATTTTCAATATTAATACCCTTGAATTTTTAATTTCAAGAAAAATATTCTTAATATTCAAACCAAAAGTTGGAAAGAAATAAAAAGTAAGAAATGTAAAAAGAATTAAAAATAGAATTTGGAAAAGACTTAAAAAAAAATTCAATATAAAAAAATTGCTCGAATTCGACCTCGCACACTCTTAGCTAATCAAAATAAAAATGAGTAATACAAAAAATTTCATTAAAATTTCAAAATAGAAAAACAAAAAAAAATTTAAAAAAAATTAAATAAAAAATATAAGAGAAAAGAATTTAGACCATAATTGACAAACAAATTAAAAAGAAAATAATATGAACGTGTCGAGTCCTTACCACTCACGCCACACGATTACATTAGAAGACATGATGTACGGTTCTTTTACCAATTAGTGTGAGTTTGGCCGAGCTTTAACATAATTGGTTTTTGTATAATTGATTATGTCAAAAGTTAGGGCTGTGTTTGTTTTTATTTTGGGCTGGATTTTTGGCCAAATAACCAACCCAAAACATGTTTTGATTAAGATCATTTGGCCAAACATGAAAACCCATGTATTGGGTTAGATAGAGAGGAATCATCATCATTTCTCTCTCTCTAACAAGTGTCATGTGAATATATATATATTATTAATGTCCTATATATGTGTTATGTACATACAGTACATTGTGTATATTATGTTTATATATAATATTATATGTATATTATAATATATAATATTTTAATATGAATATATATATTGTAATGAGTATACGATAATATATATGTATATATATGCTAAAATATATATTTCACATATATAATATTACTTCGCATACATTAAATACATGTGTATATATATACGTAATATATATGCATATTTAAAAAAAATATAACATATTATAGAAATATATATATATATATGTGTGTGTGTGTGTGTTATATAATGTATTTTATATTATATATGTTCTAGTATACGATAATATATATATATATATATATATCTGTATTTTATATTATATATGTATTTCACATGTATAATATTACTTTGCATACATTAAATACATGTCATATTATATATATATAATATATATACATAAATATTAAAAATATATAACATATTATAGAAATATATGTATATATATATGTTATACATAATGTATTTTATATTTTATGTGTTCTGGTAAACGTGTATGTGTATCTATATATGTACAACATTTATAATACATAAATATATGCATATAATATTATTATTATATATTATAATTATTTCAAAATTACAATGTAATATATTTTTTGGAAAATTACTAAAAACCCCCTTAAAATAAAATTTTATATCCAAAAAACCCATGTAAATATTTCTTAATCCAAAAAACTCATTCCATCAATTTTTCATTCAAAAAGACCCAATATTTAGGGTTAATAAAACTATGGACTTTATTGCCCTTACCCTTCTAAATGAAGAATTAATAAATTGTTCTTTTGTAGATAAATTTATTTATTTAAAACTTTTGTATTGATAGTTAATATTAATTATGAATTTAATTTTAATTTTTCAAAATTTTATAATCTTTATTAAAAATTAAAAAAAGCGTATTTTTAGATAATTATCATGTTAAATTAAATAATAAATTATATAAAAATATATAAAATAGCTAATATAAATACTAAATTCGTCTTTATACAATTTATCAATATGAAACTTCCAAAATGAAAAGATTTTGAAAGAAAAAAATCGATTGGCCAGTTCTTAACTTAAAGAAATAAGGATAATTTAGCCCAAAAAAGTTTTAACATTAACTTTTGGGTTATTTCGAGTGAAAAGTTGGTGGAATGAGTTTTTTGGATTAAGAAATATTTTCATGGGTTTTTTGGATACAAAAAACTATTTTAAGGGGGGTTTTTATCAATTTTCCCTATATTTTTCAATCATTAGTCAATTATTAATATTTCTTTTTCAAACAAAAACTTACATAGTTTGATTGGTACAATAATTTTTGTTCCTATGGAAACAAAACCAAACACATTGTCACCAAAACACTACCCAAATATTATTTCAAAATAGCTAATCCAAATACATTCTCACCAAAATACACAACTTCTAATGAAATGTTTCACCAAAAATAGTCTCCAAAATAGACACAAACAAACACATTTTAGGATTTTTAATTTTTCCAAATCGTGATTTTGTAGCACGGATATATCCAAAATAAATTATAGGAAATGGGCTAAGTAGTCATCTAAGCCCTTATCATTTGAACTCCAGCCTTAATAGGGACTTTGACCGCCATAGTTCGATCATGAGACCTACAACATCATAACATTTTATCCTCTTCTCAACTTCTTCCGCGCTAAACAACTCACCCGGATTTAATGCGACCACCACTAGGCGTTGATGGAGGAGCTCAAATTGAAGTACCCAGATTATTATTGGGAGTACGGCAAAAGCCCCTTCTTTTCAAGGAGCCGAGGATGAGAATGAAAATAAGAATTTCAATTGGAATATCAATCGCAATTTTGTGAATAGTGGTGTCCGTGGATGCAAGGCGAAGGCTATGGCGCTAATGCGGTTTTGCCACATGTATGTACTGTCCGACGCCATGCAGAAGCTCTATAAGGCTTGCAATTATTCCATTGAAAGGTTTATTTTCTCTTCTTCTTTTCAACATTTTTTTTTTGTAGAATTATGTAGAGATGTGTGGTTGTGTATTATATAAACATTGGCTTTCACCTAAACTGAATACATGAATATTATTAGTAATTAGTAATTAGATTGTACCATTTTAGTGAGCATCAGTTATTGCGTTGGTTATAAATAATTTATATTTCTGCATCTCATGATTATATTGTATAATGTGTGTATATTTGTTGTCTATAAATGCAAATTGTGTTTTGAACAGAGTACTTACAGTTCCAGTGAGAATCATTGCAGGTATTTCGGGCATGTCTTTGCTCCTGTCTGGGTATTGAACAAATTTGTTCCCTCTTTGCTCCTGTCTGGGTATTTCGGGCATGTATTCAATTGCGGGTTGGTTTTTGAATATCCTTCTTTTAATATTCTTGCTCGATTTCGTGAGATCAAATTCTTCTATGTTGTAGGGGTGGGTGTATGGTCGAGTCGTTTGGGTACTGGAGCTCTTTGGTAGCCTATTTGGTTATAGAAAGCCAATCTAGAGTTCTCAGATAAACCCATCAGTCTAGTTCCATTGGGTATCGGGTTTATTCGGGATAGGCTGGGGTGTTTCATTGTTTCCCTTTTCTTTTGTGAAAATACAAACAAACAAACATGACTCAGAAAATGACTCTAACTTCGAACAATCTTTTTGAATCCATGATGCTGAAAACCTCAAGGTAAAATTCAACCCTTATTGCAAAATTGAAATAAAAATAAAACCTCAAAAACCATGCCAATTTAAGAAAATAAACAGAACCCTTTTTAAGTACAAGAAGCCAATCAATTAAAATTGAATCAAATCAAGAGAGAGAAAATCATAGATAAGAAAATTTCATATAAAATAGGTCTAGAACTAATAGCCCATTGGTGTCTGTTCCATAGAGAAAAAACTGTATGTATATATGTAAAGTCGATTTGTGGGTGTTATTTGTGAAAGCTGCTTTGCTTCTTGAGTCCACAATTTTGGCAAAGTCATTTTAGAATTTAATTTGGACCGTATGGAGAGAAGTGGGGGATTGTGGGGGCCGAGGGGTTAGAGAGAGGAAGCAAGGTGTGCAGACGGCATACCACTTCCTCTCTGGAGCTTGAATGTGGACATCAGAAAGTGAAAGAGTACTACTTATTACTAACTTTTAAATTATAGGGTATCCAATTGGGTATGGAGTAGGAATGTTCCAACCCCAAAACAGGTATTAAAGGTTAAATGATGAATGATAAATGTTAGTGTATAGTTATATGATTCGGCCCATTCGGCTCATTTGTCACCGTAGGGCTACATTATCACTCTATTTATACATACTTGTACATTTGTAACATCATTATGATAAACACAACATTTCTATTACAGAGTTTATCAATCTGCATACTTAAGACTCTATCATGGTATCAGTTACCGGGCACTACGAGCCTTCGGCTTCACCCACCGCCCTCACGGCAAATACCTCCGCCGCCTCCTCCTCTTCTCTGTCCGGCGTCGTCCCCACGGCAGTCACCCTTCCTCTCTCTCTCCCCTCCGATATCTCGTTATCTTCTCCCCTCTCTCCTTCCTCCTCCCCGCCTCTTACCAGTGTCGGAGTTCTCCCTTTACCGGTCACCTTGGCGATAGACCCATCTTTGCCGACTGCTCTATCTCTCGTTCAACATCTAATCTCCCTCGATATGTCTCCAACGGATATTGCCCACCTTCTGTCAAACACCCCTCAACTATCGGCCACCACTCCTGCCGCCACTGCCGCTGTCACTCCCTCTCTTGCCGGGGCGTTGTCTTCTTCCTCATCACCTCATCATCTCTCCTCTCAAAACCCACCAACACGCTGGCTCCATCATCTCCACACATATCCTGCCATTTCTACTGCTCAAACCGCCACTGCCGCCACTCTTCCAGCTACCGCCGGCGTCACTGCAGCTGATCTGCCGCCCTCGGCCGTCGACTATTCTTGCTTCATAACCGGCGCCGACGGATCCCTTCAACACCCACCTTTCTTCTCACCTCGCACCGAACCCGCTGCCATGCTTCACGCCGGAGCCGTTCTCCCAGTCGCCGTCAGTGCCGACGGTGCCATCGGCGCCGCTGGTGCGTCTCCCTTGGCCGCCGGCCTGTCTTCGTCTGGCGGCGCGCATGGGGTTGCTCCACAGCAACCCTATTCCTCTTCATATAAATACCCACAAAACATTCACTTTTGCCCAATAACCCTCTCATAAATCCAATGTTATCAAATAACCCACAACTACCTTCTACTTTTCAAACTACCCCCTCTAGGAATTATTTTTTTCAACACAGCCCCCAAACAACACTCATTGCCCAAAATCAGCCCGCCCCCTCTCTCGTCTCTCACTCTGTGCTTCCCCCTCACGTGCTCTCGCCCTCCCAACCATCGTCTACTCTCCCAAATCCTCAGCTCATGACCACGAAGTTAAATTCTGAAAATTATCTCCTCTGGAAATATCAATTTGAAACGTTACTCGGGAGTCATGATCTTTTGGGTTACATTGATGGTTCTTTACCTTGTCCCTCTTCTCACATTCTGCATTCGTCGGGTCAACTCATTAGTAACCCCACTTACACTTCCTAGTTTCGCACCGATCGTAGCATAAAATCGTGGATGTATGCTACATTCACTCAAGATATTTTACAAACTGTCTATACACTCCACACCTCGCGTGATGTCTGGATCACTCTTGAACGTCGATTTGTTCAGCAATCTCTTTCCAAAGAATTAGAGTATAAACGTGCGTTCTCCAATATCAAAAAGGGAGATCTTACTTGTGATGCCTATCTCAGCCAACTGAAAAATATTTCGGATAATCTTGCTGCCGTCAATCATCCTATCTCTCCTCGTGATCTGGTTCTTCAAGCCCTAAATGGACTCCCTCCTGAGTATGAAATCTTCGTCATGTCTGTCTCTTTGTATCCTTCTCTCCTTACATTTGATGATCTCCGTGCGCAACTCCTTCAATTTGAGCAACATCTTCGCCAAAATGACTCTCTTTCCTCTACCTCTCCTGCCTTTGTTGCCCACTCTCACTCCAACCATTCTGTTAGTAAAGGTCGTGGTGGCTTCCGTGGTCGCGGTTATGGTTCCGGCCGTGGGAAGGGACGTTATGGTCACGGTTCGTCCTCTTCGTCTCAGACTTGGCAGCAATCCTCTCAGACTCAGCCTCAGCAGCCCCCTCGTCCGTCCTCTGGGCATTCTCGGGTTACTAGGTACTCTGGGCCTTCTGGTTTTCAGCACTCGCCGCGTTCTGGTCTACTTCCGACTCCTGGTCAGACATGTCAGTTATGTGGTATTCCGGGTCATACCTGTGTTTCTTGTCCCCAACGGTTTAACCATGCATAAGTCTCTGAGAATCTTCCAAAGTCCTTTTCCGCCTTGTCCGTCGCTGACACCCCTGACATAGCTTGGTATCCTGACAGTGGTGCCTCTGCTCATATGACCCCGGATGACGGTAAACTCTCTAACCTTTCTCCCTATATGGGTACGAACAAGATTTTAGTTGGTAATGGTGCACTTTTGTCTATTAAGCATGTTGGCTCATCTACTTTACATACCCCAACTCGTCCCCTTACTTTATCCAATGTCATGCATGTTCCTCATTTGTCTCACAATCTCTTATCTGTCAGAAAATTATGCGAAGAAAATGATTGTCTCATTGAGTTTTCTTCCACTGGTTTTTGTGTTAAGGACAACGCAACAGGGAAGGTTCTTCTGGAATCCCCCTCCAGTAGTGGTCTGTACCCACTCTCCCCTAACTTGGTGTCCTCACTTGTTGCTCGTACCGTCTCTGGAGATGTTTGGCATCGTCGCTTAGGTCATCCTAGTTTTTCTACTTTTCAGCAATTGTCTCGTAATGGTCATTTAGCGTCTAAACATTGTTCTGTTTCTTTTTGTCAATCTTGTCAGTTAGGTCGGTCACACAAGTTACCTTTTCAGCCTGTTGAAAAGCGTAGTTCTGTGCCCTTTTATTTAATTCACTCTGATGTTTGGACTTCTCCTGTTATCTCTCGAGCTGGTTTTAAATACTATGTCATTTTTATTGATGATTTTACCCGTTTTACTTGGTGTTATCCCATGCGTACTAAATCTGAAGTATATACTCATTTTTGCACCTTTAAAAGCTTAATTGAAAATATTTTTACAACTAAAATCAAACAGTTTCAAAGTGATGGGGGTCGTGAGTTTGATAATGCTCAGTTTCGTACTCTTTTTGCTGTTTTTGGCATTCAGTTTCGCCTCTCATGCCCTTACACCCCCCAGCAAAATGGTGTGTCGGAACGTAAGCATCGTCATATTTCTGAGTTAATTCGCACTTTACTTATTACTGCTCATCACCCTCACTCTTTTTGGGTTGACGCTTTCTATACTGCTGTCTTTCTTATCAACCGTCTACCTACCCCGACGCTACACCAGAAGTCCCTTTTTGAGGTCCTATTTGGTCGTTCACCTGACTATTCCTCCTTTCGGGTTTTTGGTTGTGCATGTTTTCCACATCTTGGTCACCGGGCTGCTCATAAGCTTGATCCTCGCTCAGCCTCGTGTATCTTCTTAGGTTATGCTCCGGATTACAAGGGTTATCGGTGTCTCGATCCTGTTTCTAATGTCATTCATATTAGTCGTCATGTCGTCTTCAATGAAGACTCTTTTCCCTATTCTACCTTCCTTTCCACTTCCGTTTCCGCCTCTGATCCACCACAGTTTGTTTCTGGATCTATTCTGGTGTCTCTTCCCTATCCGCCTTATCTCGGTCCCCCTGACCTACATGTTACCACCCCCACTGTCTCCCCTTTGCCCCTTATCCCAGCGACACCTCCTTCATCATCATCTATCCCTAATTCTCCATGTCCCTCTAGTCCAGTCCAATCTCCGTCCCCAGCTCCTGCTGTTGTATCGTCTGTCCCGTCTCCTTCCCCAACTCCTGTTGTTGTGTCGTCTGTCCCGTCTCCTGCCGCTACCTCTTCCTCGATCCCTCCTTCTCCCAAGCCCTCCTCTAGTGTCCCACCTCCGTCTAATCGTCATCCTATGGTCACCCGCTTACGTGATGGTACACGTAAGCCTCGTGTTCTTCCCTCCTTGTCTGCTGTTTCCCCTCCTCTTGAGCCGACTTGCTATACACAGGCAGCCAAGGATCCCCTTTGGCATGCTGCCATGGCTGATGATTTTAATGCTCTTCAAGAAAATGGCACATGGACTTTGGTGCCACCACATCCTTCCCAAAATCTAGTTGGTTCCAAATGGGTGTATAAGGTTAAGTTACGTTCTGATGGATCTGTTGAGCGCTATAAGGCCCGCTTGGTTGCTCAGGGGTTTAAGCAACAGGCTGGTATTGACTTTGGTGAGACCTTCAGCCCTGTGGTTAAGCCGACTACTATTCGCACTGTTCTCTCTATTGCCGTTTCTCGTCAGTGGGTTATCCAACAGCTTGATGTGAAGAATGCTTTTCTTCACGGTGATCTTACCGTGACTGTTTACATGGCTCAGCCCCGCGGTTTTACTCACCCCCAGTATCCTTCCCATGTGTGTCAGTTACAGAAGGCTTTATATGGTCTGAAACAAGCACCTCGAGCTTGGTTTCAGAAATTTGGTTCGTATTTGCTGCGTCTGGGATTCACTAGCAGCAAAGCTGATATGTCGATGTTCGTCTACCATTCTAGTTCTCTCACCTTGGTTCTCTTGCTCTACGTTGATGACATTATCTTGACTGGGAATGACTCTGTTGCCGTTACTGCTCTTATTTCTCGCCTTTCCCAGGCGTTTGCTATGAAGGATTTAGGGGATCTTCACTATTTTCTGGGTATTCATGCTACACGAGACTCTCTTGGATTGTTTCTTTCGCAGAAAAAGTATGCAACCGAGCTTCTACAGCGTTTTGACATGATGCGCTTGAAGCCTGTTGCCTCTCCTCTTTCTGCGACGTCTACTCCCTCCGCTCTTGCAGGCGACCTTTTCTCTGATCCGACCCTTTATCGCAGCATTGTTGGGGGTCTTCAGTATCTTACTCACACTCGGCCTGACATTGCTTATGCCGTTGCTTTAGTCAGTCAGTTCATGCATTCACCTCGGGATAGTCACTTTCAGATGGTCAAGCGTATTCTGCGTTATCTTCGGGGTACTCTTGATTATGGCCTTCTCCTTCGTTCTCCCACTGTGGACTCCCTGACGGTTTATGCTGACTCAGATTGGGCTGGTTGTCCAGACAGCCGTCGTTCCACCACTGGCTATGCTGTTTATCTTGGTGCTAACCTTATCTCTTGGTCTGCCAAGAAACAGGCTACCGTCGCTCGATCCAGTACAGAGTCTGAGTACCGTTCTGTTGCCTATGCCGTCGCTGAGTCTTGTTGGCTACGATTTATTCTGCGTGATTTGGTCATCTTCCTTCCGCATCCGGTTCGGGCCTACTGCGATAATATTAGTGCTATATATCTTGTTCTTAATCCTGTTTTTCATGCTCGTATGAAGCATATTGAGATTGATTACCATTTTGTTCGGGAAAAAGTTGCCACTGGCGATGCTTTGGTCAAGTATGTTCCTACCGCTGCACAAGTTGCCGACATCTTCACCAAAGCCTTACCTACTCCCAAGTTTTCCCAACTTCGGACCAATCTTTGCGTTGGTCCCACTGCTCAGATTCCGGGGGGAGGGGGGATGTTAGTGTATAGTTATATGGTTCGGCCCATTCGGCCCATTTGTCACCTTATGGCTACATTATCACTCTATTTATACATACTTGTACATTTGTAACATCATTATGATAAACACAACATTTCTATTACAGAGTTTATCAATCTGCATACTTAAGACTCTATCATGGTATCAGTTACTGGGCACTACGAGCCTTCGGCTTCACCCACCGCCCTCACGGCAAATACCTCCGCCGCCTCCTCCTCTTCTCTGTCCGGCGTCGTCCCCACGGCAGTCACCCTTCTTCTTTCTCTCCCCTCCGATATCTCGTTATCTTCTCCCCTCTCTCCTTCCTCCTCCCTGCCTCTTACCAGTGTCGGAGTTCTCCCTTTACCGGTCACCTTGGCGACAGACCCATCTTTGCCGACTGCTCTATCTCTCGTTCAACATCTAATCTCCCTCGATATGTCTCCAACGGATATTGCCCACCTTCTGTCAAACACCCCTCAACTATCGGCCACCACTCCTGCCGCCACTGCCGCTGTCACTCCCTCTCTTGCCGGCGCGTTGTCTTCTTCCTCATCACCTCATCATTTCTCATCTCAAAACCCACCAACACGCTGGCTCCATCATCTCCACACATATCCTGCCATTTCTACTGCTCAAACCGCCACTGCCGCCACTCTTCCAGCTACCGCCGGCGTCACTGCAGCTGATCTGCCGCCCTCGGCCGTCGACTATTCTTCCTTCATAACCGGCGCCGACGGATCCCTTCAACACCCACCTTGTTGAGTAACCGGGTGCATTCATGACCAATGTTTGTATTTGCGTCAAAAGTCAAGTAATTGCTTAAGTAAATAAAAGTATTATACTGGTTCTAATTTGTTATAAAATGCTTGTGGAGATAGAAATGGATAACGTGAGTTGAATGTTGTATACGTGTTATTGTAGTCATGGATTTTTGTGAATTTTTGAAGAGTATGTATGAATACGAAAGTGATAGTTGAGGCATGATGGACATCTTTAAAGAATTTTGTTAAAAAAAATTTTGATGATAAGGGTTGATGTTTCGAAAAACAAGTTTCTTTGACTTATTTGTTGTACACTGAGAGATCGATTTTGTGGGTATATCGACTGCATACCCTCACGAGACACAACTCGTCCACTAGGGTAACCTACGAGTTTAAAGGCTTGTTACATACGCTAAATGCAATCGTGATACCTACGAAAGTGGTTAGTTTTAGTTGTCTTTGTTATTTTTATTTTTCTTTATTTTTGAGTCTTTTGTCTTTGCACGAGGACATGCAAGAGTTAAAGTGTGGGGGAATTTATTAGTATGCATTTTATGCATATTTTTCATATATTTCCTTTATTCTTTTATTGCTATTTAAGTTTAAATTATAGATATTTATTATAATTTTTATTTTGATAGGTGAAATTTCAAAGAAGAAGAAAAAGGAAGAAAAAGATGAAGATACGTTATTTAGAGTGAAGTAGGAAGAGAAAATCCTAAGTTTTAGGAGCTTTCTTATTTTTTAGGAGTTTTATTAGTATTTTATTCTATTAAGGAATTAATTTACTTATTTCATTATAATTAGAGTTTTATTTAGTTAGGAGTCTTTTTTGGCTAGGCTTATTATTAGATATTGCTGGATTTTTATTCTCTCTCCTACATACTTCATATTACACGTTTTTTCACAAGAGAAGAAGAAAAAAAATTCTGCGTTTTGTTCCATTGAAGATGTATTGCTAAAAACTCAAGTTCTAGCCTAGGATATTTGAAATTTAATTCTACAAAATTTGTGAAATCTAATTCATTCTTATTCTTTCTTTATTCTCGAGTATTTACATATTCTTAATTTGTGCTTGTTGAAAATATTGTTTCAATTAATTGGGTAATTCGGCCAGTTATTTAATTGTTGGAATAATATATAGCTAATTAGAATCCCAAATCCATAATTGTTTGGTTAATTCTAATGTTGATAGCAATTAATAACGTTGATTATGGACAAGTTTTTGATTGTTATTGTGAGAATATGTAATCTAATTTAAATAAACCGAGCTTGTGAGTTTGTTAATTAGAATTGGTGTTTCTCTAATTCTTAAAGCTATTATTGAATTAAATCTTAAGAGCTTGTTTAGGGTTATTCAATTAATAAGGAAAATAATCAAAGAGCTTGTTTTGATTATCAATAAAATAAAGAGAAACGAGGTTGTTAGAGCTTGTTAACAACTATAGCCAATTTATTTAAGAATATCGAATTATCTTTGAATCAATGATTAAATTATAGAATTAAAACGGATAAAATTCTTTGGGCTAGAATCTCACCACATATTGATTTCTTCTACTTGTTTAATTTTGCATATCTTGATTTTAATAATTTTCTTTGTTTATTTTAATTTTTAGTTTTAATCGATTAGAAAAAAAATTCCCCCCTCTTATTTTTATTTTAGTAATTTGAGAAATAATCTGAACCAATCCCTGTGGATTTGACCCTGCTCATTGCTATCTACAAATTTGGGAATAGGAAATATTTTTGTAGGTTCGACACCTAACACTAATATTCTCTATGTAGATTCATAGCCTCTCCTCACTGGATTTATTGTTTCTATTATATGAATTTATAATGTTATATTTTTCTCATATTGGTTCAATTGTTGGAAGCTCTTATCTAGTCATTTGACCTATTTTGTAAAGGAGACATTTTCAGTTGCTATGTTTAAGAAGAAAAAATGTTAAAGGATTAAAAAAAATAAAATTAAATTAACATAATGGCCAACTAGATGTTCCCATGTTCATGTAAATATGATATGAGAATTGCCAAAAAAATACAATTTGCCAAAAAATGACCAATCCAATAAAGAGCACTTATATAACTCTAACCACATTGTTTCGTGTTTTCGAACAAACAAGCCTAGGGAAGGATTTTGAATGTTCGATCCAAACCCCGTCATAATTCACAACCTAGAATTATCTAATAACCCCTGCTTATATGAGCTAATGGTGGTGTGGGTCTTGCAAATAACTTTCTTGATGTGAAAAATAAAGAAGATACACTGATATTCAAGCAATTTAATCAACACTTAAACGCCTAAATAAAAATATATCTCAACGGCTAACGAAGACACACTGAAATTTAAGCAATTAATCAACACTTAAAGCTTAAACGTGGATATACCTCCATGAATTCTTCAGTGAATTCTTCTTTACACTGAAATGAAGTGCTCGAAGGTAACGCTGCTAACGAATCAATTGACGCTGCCGACTAATTATTCTAGAATCTAATTATGCTAAATCTAACTACGTCTAAGCTAGTCTAATGACAGAAAGAAAGGAAGAAATTCTTTTACAGTGATTGTCTTGTTGTTCTTTCATTCCCTTTTCTTTTTCGCATATATACTCCTGGCTTTCTGTCTTGGTTTTCTTGTAACCTCCACGTTCGCCCACTCTCGGAAACTGCTCACAACTTCCTTTTTAAATTTACTTTGCTTGGCGCCTGTTTTCCCGACTGGATCACGCTTCCTTAAACTTCATTTGCTTTTTCCTTCTTTGGTGATCATTGGGCTTTCAAAGATTCACCCTTTATTCCTGGTGTTCGAATTCTGGACCCCACAGTTGACAGGTCCAATTTTTTGGTCCATCTGCTCTCATTAGGATTGCACCTCTCATTTGGGCTCTATATGAATTACCGGCCTAAATCTAATTTTCTTGTATGTAAACAAATGCCCCCCTAATGCTCATGAATGTTTCTAATTTATGGGCATTAAATATGCTCGCGCGCTTCGAATTCGCGAGTATTAACTGACACGCCTGTTCGTCTATTTAGGTTCGAATTGTTTCGATTTCATATGTATCAAAAAGACACATCCTCTTATGAGCGCCTTTTCATATTTTTTGGCGGGTATAGAAATATGTGTCTCTTGATGAAAAAATGTCAGGATTTTTCATCTTCCTGATAACTAATAAGCGTGTCTTTTCATCACCGGATGTTTAAAATCCCTATAAATAGCTGATTACCTTTTTATTGTAACATAACTATTCTTGATTATCGACTTCATTTCCCTTTCTCTTCATCTTCTTCGAGTGAATCCACACATCCATCATCTTTGAGGGAATTCGTCTTTCAACTCCTTTATTTTCGCGCGGTAATAGTCAGAATTTTTCTCCTTCTCTTTCATCCCTTTTCGAGTGTCTCATTATTACCTCGTATTGATGGTTGTTCCCCATCACACCGCTGCCCATGACTTGGGTTTTTTGATTCCTCGAGCAGCTGTTCTCGACTGTGAAGCGGCTGAGGATTTACATAACATTATTACGGCATTTAGGGGCCATTATAGCGACGTCAAGGTCGCGACTCTCGAAGAGACTCATGTGGTGCCTCGATGGTTCTCTGATCGTCGAGGTTAGTTGCTCAACCACCTGACCCTAGGCCCTCGATTCGAATCTTCGACCTTCGAGAATGATTCTCTTAACATCCCTAATTTTCTCGGTACTTGGCCTGATTTGGAAAGTGACAACGCTCCATTATGCTTGCGAGGGGTAGCCCTCAAGTTAGCTTGGACCAATATGAAGAAACCCATCAATGGGTGGATAGGCAATACCGATGATTTTTTGTGGTTCAATCGTCTTCTGCAATTTCATTCGAAATGGACGAACAATCGAATCATGGGGATTATTCGAATAGCCTGTTATCAAACACTTCCTTTCGAGCAAGTGCTGACAGATGCTCTAGCCCTTTCGTGGCATCCTTCGTATAACTGCTTTGTATTGCCTCGAGGATTCCAGACAGTATCACTCATAGACGTGGCTTTAATTACTAGGTTATCTCCCCATGGTGCCATACTTCCTACTGGAGAAGCGATTAGAGACTCTCGAGCCCTTTTGGCGTCTTCGTCCGAGTGGCTTAAATGTCACGGCAAGAGTGGTGGTGCCAACATTTCTTATTCTACCTTGGTCACACACTTTTCATAATGTGAAGATCCAGCCCCAGCCTTCGAGGAGGTACTGTTTTTGAATTTTGTTTTTTCTCGTTTATTCATGAATTCTGGCTGTGTCGTAAACAAAACCTTCCTCCCTCTTTCTGCCAATATTGCGGCCACTATGGGGCCCATCGAATTAGCTCCTATAGTACTGTCCCAGTTTTACCGAATGATGTTCAATCTCCACCGGGACCCTTCAAATGCCAAGAGATTGTCAGGTCCCTTATGGTTGTTGTCCTTTTGGGCTTTCCTTTACTATCCCGAATTGTTAAGTATAAGGACCCCCGAATCTCTCGAAGAAGCATCTCGAGCCCCTTTTATCTTCAAACCTTCCTCGAGTTGGGTCTGTTACAGGGAGACTGCTATTAATTTGTTACTCCCTCTCGAAAAGGCCTCATCTTTTAATCCTGAGCACTATTTATAACCCACTCTTCGTTTCGACATGGTGTCCTTTCTTCGAGATGAGGCACGGCCAAGAATATTCCCATTGGTCCCATACTGCCTTTCCAGTTTGGTTAAGAGATATCGATTCTTTGAGGCGCTCTGACGATGATCGTCCTTATTGGCGTTTTGTTCTGTCATCTCGAGATTTACTGTATGCAGACAACGCTCCGAGTGTTGAGGTTTATAATCCCCAGGTAACTTTAATGCACCCTTAGTTTTTTATTTCTTATTGCTTATCGAGTACATTTGTTTGCTTCCCTGACCAGTTACCTCCATTTCTTGCAGCTATGTTCGAGACAATTCGGTCTCACTCAGAGCTTCGCGCTTCCCTTTTTGGGGATGATGAACCGTCCGTGGTCGAAAAGACAATATGCCATCCCAAAGACCAAATGGGATCGAGCGGAAATTATCATTCGAGGGATGCCGGCTTGTCAAGTTCTCCCTATTCCAGTACCTGCTTTCTGTAGGACCCTTCGAATGGAGCGGTGTTTTGCTGATTTCTGGAATCGTGTCTTGCAACGGAATTACTCCAGGCGAATTATTTAGAAATTGGTCACCGAGGTTGCCCGAATTTGCACGGGATCTACAAATTTGATGATGCTTATCTCATTCCTTATGATTTAACATCTCGCTGGCGATTCGAAAGAGATGATCCCCTCATACAAGCACACGAGGGATTATTCCAAGCCCTTCGAGAGTCGGAAGCCTTTGCTCAAACTGCCCCTAATGCCAGGGTTAGATCTCTGGCGGGTTCTTCCAGAGCGTTAAAGTCGAAAGCCAGCCCTTTTACTACTTCAGGCCCCGTTACTCTAAAATAAGGGGCTCTTCTAATTCAAGAAGTTCTTCCCTCGGTTACCGAACAAACCCAAACGTCCTTTGATGATGAAGAGGATGGGGTGGCCCCCAGCCACTTGTTCGTAGAAGCAATAAACGTCCCTGTTTGGAAGAATCGTTCGAAACTCTTGGCAATCATATTTGTCTATTGCCTTGCTTTTTATCTTAGCATCTTTAAAGGTTTTCCTTCCATTCGCTCTTTCCTTATGTATACATTTTCTGTATAGGCCCTTCGGTTGAGACCACTATTCTCGAGGAGCGTTCTCTCGAGCTTGATGTTGAGGATGCTCTTTAAATGAATCCTCCCATGGCCCTGTCACCGACTAATTCTGCTTCTGAGCTTTCTCCTGAAACCCAGACTGCTCTTACTGAGGGTAAATCTGATCTTATTTTTGAAACTATTTTGTTAATGTTTCTATCCTTTGATCGGAGTCCAATGTGTGTATTCCTTGAATGTATTTATAACAGCTCCCGCTGATGCTTCAACCTCTTCTTTGGTCCCGGTAACTCCTATCCATCATGTTGATGACTTGGCAACTATTGTTGGCCTTTTCTCTGTCCCAGATTTTCCGTCTTCAATCAGGTTATCCTTTTCCTCCTCAACGGGAGTTTCGACCATATTTGTGGATTCTTCCATTCTTGGCACGAACCCTCTTGGGGGCCTTTTTCTCCAGCCTTTGCCGGGCCCTTCTCGTCTCCCGGCCTCATCGGTACATATTGAAGAAATAGATCCGGTTTCTAGTGTCTCGGTCGTGCCAATTCCTGATCCGTCCTCTTCGAGCTCGACGGCCCCATCAGGGCTTGCTTCGTTCGAAGGTGAGTTTCTTAAAACTTTTTGTCCCATAAGTTTCCTCTTCGATTTCTTATTTACATGCGTATCTTAATTCCTTTAGGAGCCATCGCGCCTTTGGTATTTTCCCGGGGGAAATTAACTGTGGCTCTTTACGATGTTCGTCTCTCTCCGAATGATGTTGTTTTGGTCACAGGGCTCCAAGTTCTTCTCGATGAGGCCACCTCGAGGGTTGCCGACCCATGGTTGCCTGTGTTTCATGCGGCCCGTCAGGTGTTCGAATCATGCCTTACTCGTTTCCGTGATCTTTTCGATCAGGGTATCAACCCATTTGAGGAATACATATCCCCCGAACTTTCCCAGCGACTATCCCAACTACAGAGTCAGGCCCCAGTCTTGGAGAGCATTCGAACGGATTATTTATCCCAAATCGCTGCCATAGATGTACAAATTGCAACCCTCCAATTGGAAAGAGATCGTCTTTATGCCTTTATGAATCGAGTCGAAGGGGATATAACTAGTTTTAATGACCAAATTGCCCAACTTACGTATGAACATGATGAAATAGTCAGGCTGGCTCTACTTGAAAAGGATGCCTTCGACTCTGCCCTAGAAGTGCAGTTTAACTCTTTACATTTTATTCGATTTTAGGATATTTTTGATGTAATCATTAGCTTAGTGTAAGAAATTTCTACCCGTTTCGGGCAACCTTTTGAATATAATTGCTTCGTTTTCTTTCCATATGCTTGGTGTGAATTTCTTTAAATGTCTCGCATTTAACGCTCTTCCATAATCATTCCCATTTAAACACTGAATTTTAAATGAATTCCCTAATAACTTGTTCGAAATTAAAAATGGTCCTTCCCATTTAGGTGACCATTTCCCGTGAAAATGATCCTTTGATCCTTCGGGTAAAATCATTTTCCATACTAAGTCTCCAATTTCGAAGGATCTTGGCTTTACTTTTTTATTATAACTTTTCCATACTAAGTCTCCGCATATTCCTTCGTGTGTTTCAGCCATGATTATCATGGCCTCCTCCAGATCGAGACATTTTAATAAAACTCCTTGGGGGTCTTTTCTATATAGTTCCTGTTCGTCATTGAAATAATGATGCGCAGTCAATTTTAGTTTATTCGAGAGCCCTCCTTTTGTGGGGTTTTTTAAGATACTCCACAATTTCGTACCGCCAATCGTCTTTTTCTTTCATAATGTCTTTTTTATTAATCGATACGTGTCTATGTTCGAAGGGTATGACTATTCTTGGTGCGAGCTTCATTGCTGATTCGAGCAAAATAGGGTCTAGTTTGTATTCCGAAGCTATTTGAGCCAGATCGTTCGCTATCTGATTATTTTCCCTTGGTATATGGGTGACTTTAACGGTATTAAAATTCTTCAATAGCTCGTGTACTCGAGCGAATGAAGCTATCGCCAATGGACTTACACATTTAAAGATTCCCCTCACTTGATTTATGATTAATTGGGAATCGCCCCTTACCTCAACATTCCTAACACTCATTTCGAGTAAAACCTCCAAGCTTAATATGAGAGCTTTATATTCTGCTCTATTGTTTGTACATTCACCCTCGATTTTTGCGTATATTTTAGTGATTGCTTTGTTTGGAGATATTATGTATAGTCCAATACCCGTAGTTTTTCGGGTACTTGATCCATCGAAATGGAGTATCCACGGTACTAAGTCCACAAATTCGATTTCGAACTCGTCCAGTGTATGGGTTTTCGAAGGATGATCAGCTAAAAAGTCGGCTAATGCCTGTCCTTTGATAGCCTTTTGAGGCACATAAATCAGATTGAACTAGAGTAAACTTAGACTCCACTTACTTAGTCTTCCCTTTACTAAGGGATGATTCATCATGAATTTGATCACGTCCGTTGGGGACACTACTTCTATCGCATATGCGGAGAAATAGTGCTTTAATTTAACAGAAGCGAAATATAGACTAAGGCACCACTTTTCAATAACTGAATACCTTTTTTTCGTTTCCTTCAATAGTCTACTTAAGTAAAAAACAGCATGTTCGAACCCTCTATCATTTTCTTGTGCTAAGAGACATCCAATCGAATGATCTGCTGCCGATATGTACAGCCTTAGCCTCTTCCCACTTCGAGGAGGGATTAGAACTGGTGGTCGAGTCAGATATTGCTTTATTACTTCGAAGGCCTCTTGTTGATCTTTTTTCCAGATAAAGCTCTCCCCTTCTCTTATCCGCAAGAGTGGGGAAAATGCTTCTGTTTTCCTTGCTAGGTTCGATATGAATCTTCGTAGAAAGTTCACCTGCTCTACAAAACGTTGTAATTCCTTCTTGTTTGTAGGGGGTTTTGCTTCTAGGATTGCCTTGGCCTTATTTTGATCTACCTCAATTCCTCGGTTATGAATCAAGAATCCCAAGAAATTTTCGGCCTTTACTTCGAAAGCACATTTTAAAGGATTCATTTTTAGGTTAAAATGTCTCATTCATTCGAAAGCCTCGATCAATGATTTAACATACTCCTGATGCGTTTGTGCTTTGATCACTATGTCATCGATGTAAATCTCCATTGATTTTCCTATGAGATCATGAAACATATAGTTCATGGTCCTTTCATAAGTGGCCCCGGCGTTTTTTAGGCCAAAAGGCATTGCTGTTCATTCGAAGGTACCTATGGCACCTGGACATCGAAAAGCTGTTTTATTCCTATCACTCTCGGCTATTTTTATCTGGTAATAGCCTGAATATCCATCCATAAATGACATGTATCGAAATCGAGCCACTGCATCAATTAAAACATCGGCCATAGGCATCGTATATTCATCTTTCGGGGTGGCCTTGTTCAAGTCCCTAAAATTAATGCACACCCGGACTTTGCCATTTTTCTTGATAACTGGTACCACATTGCCCAACCACTCTACGTACTTAGTTGGTCTAATGAACTTAGCTTCGACCAACTTTTCGATTTCATCTTTGATTGAATCTATTAGATCTGGTGAGATTCTTTTAGGAGCCTGAATTATTAGTTTGAACTCGGATTTTATAGTCAGTTCATGTTTGGCTACGTACATATCTATTTCGGGCATCTCGTGGTGAGCCCAGGCGAAGCAGTCCTTATAATCATGTAGAATTTTGATCAATTCTTCTTTTTCATTAGGCTCTATTTTTGAACTAATGTAAGTCATTCTTGGATTTTCGAGCGTGCCCAAATTAACTTCTTCTAAAGGATCTTGCATATTTTGCTTGATATCTTCGTCAGGTTCCAAGACCTCTTCTTCGATCACGTTTTCTATTTCGCGACCTATTGGTCTGACAGGATCATATG
Source organism: Buddleja alternifolia (assembly GCA_019426215.1). Lineage (NCBI taxonomy): Eukaryota > Viridiplantae > Streptophyta > Magnoliopsida > Lamiales > Scrophulariaceae > Buddleja > Buddleja alternifolia. The sequence goes on from CM033395.1 coordinate 1,469,923, forward strand.
TAATAGAATTCGAGTAAATTTTATCAGATAAATAATACGAATAAGAGAGTAATTTCGAATCAAGTCTCCCTATAGCTAATTTCTTAAAAACTCCTTATATGACATTTTGTTCAACTAAATCCATAAAAAACACAAGAAAATATTTCAACTACTACATTTCGAAAATCCTACTCAAGATTGTCCCACTTCGATTTGGACCATCTTTTCACTTTCTTCTTCGAGTTGGGTTTTGTCTTCTGTTCCTCCTGCGTCCTCCCCCATGGTCTTTTCGAATACCGGGTCAGACGTCCCTTCCTGGTCTTTTACTTCGAATTTTTCGATGCTGTACCTGGCATTTACAATTTGAGCGTCCACAAAATAGGGATTATTTTCGGCCTTAACTACTTCGAATTTTTTCCCATTCCAGCATATTAGAAGCTGATGTAATGTTGAAGGTAAACAATAGTTTTGATGGATCCAATCCCTTCCGAGTAGGGCGTTAAAGGATGAACTTGTTTTTACCACAAAAAATGCGGAGTAAGAAATCATTGACCCTACTTTGACCCTACATGGTAACACACCTAGTACTTTCGTGGCCTGCCCTGAAAACCCATAGACTGCTACATTAGCAACTACTAAGTCTTTTATGGATTTGTTTATTTTAGTTAAAGTTTTTTCGGGTAAAACATTAACAGTTGCACCATTATCTATTAAAACTCTGTTAATCCTACACCCTTCGATTTCAACCTGTACATACAGTGGTTTCATTTGATTGTTATTTATGGTTTCTTTGGAAAATAACAACTCGAGGAAATATCCATGTTCATTATCTTTTTTCTTATTTGCATAATCAATAAACTTAAAATGAGGTTGATTACCTTCCTTTGGGGTTGTCAGAACTTCCAAAGCATTCTCTTCCTCATCTGCTTTCCCTATTTTCGAGGCAAATTCTGTCGAGAGTACTGTTACCATGTTGCAGTCCCTTTCTCCTTTGAGGTTTAAAGCTCTTTGAATAGAGGCTTGTTTCTTGCTTCTCTCGATTTCGCCTATCGTGCCATCTTCTGGTATTCCGTCCAATAAAATGTCCAGATCATCGCCAGATTTGAAATCGGCCAAGTCATCCTCACCACCTGTGGCCACCTTATCCTGAAGGTTCGAGTCCTTCATTTGGTCACTTAAATTATCTATCTCCTTCTCGAGGTCTTCATAGCTCGACCCCTTGACTACCTTTGATTTCAAAATTCCTTTGGCCTCTTCCTCGATTCTTAGGTTGGTAATCACTGCCTCCTATTGCATTTCCATCGCGATGGCCGCTCTCGATTATGCCACTTGTTGGGCCATCGATTTAGCCCTGTTATTCTTGTTGATCTCGAAACTCTCTCGGTATTCATCTCCTCGAATCTGACCTCGAGCTTGGTTGTAAGCCAATCCTCGGCCTCCTCTTCCTCTAAAATTCCTTTGTGAAGGCATTGGTCCTGGTAATCTGTTGCCAAACTCTTGCCTCGGCCTCTTGTTCCAGTTCTCGATTCTTTGATAGGCGGGAACCCAATTGGGGTCATTTTCGATTACCTGTAACCTCACCAATTCGTAGTGGAGGGTATCGGCGTAGTGATGGCATAAGTCCTTCTGTAGTTTGGTTAAATTGTTCACCACTCGAGCAGGTGTCTCATACTTAGTTTCGCATATGGGCATCTCGAGTGCCTGCTTATAAGTTTTTTCTTCGGCTTTTGATTTCTCCTTATTAGGTTCGATTTCCTCCTGTATCTCCTTCAATTTGCCTTCCGGGGTCAGGCCTAGGATTCTCTTTTCTGTCTAGGATAGAGTGATCAGACCCCTCTCGAGCTGTTTAGCCATGAATCGTCTGAAAATCTGGCACTGGTTCGTGGTATGGAGGGTGTTGATGTGCCAGCGGCACATCCGCTCTAGGCCTTCATCTTTGACCTTAGGGAAGGTCAAAATTCCTTTGCCAATCAATCTGTTGAACGTTCTTATGGCCACTTTGGTTTCTATGGTGACCTGCAAATCGAAACATTCAAGGGTATTAATTTCGAGATTCAAAATGGGAAATGGATCTTCGTCTATGTTGGTTTTCTGAGTGTCAGGGAAAATGAGGTCTTTTGAATCTATCTTTTCCTGTATTAAATTTCGAAATAAAATACATTCATTCGTATCATGAGAGAAAGCATTATGCCACTTACAGTATGATTTGCCTTTTATTTTGGCTTTCAAAGGTATCTTATGTTTTCCTTTAAATTTTAACTTCTTGGTGGCTAGTAGCTTATCGAATATTTGTTCAGTTTTCGTTACATCAAAAGTATAATTTCTCCCTTTTTTTGTTTGTAACGACCCAGCGACCATGCAATCTTTTTGTTCTAGGGCTCCACGTTTGTAGGGAGGTCCCTTTATGAACTTTGCCAGATCGACTTCATTGGCTTCTTCGAATACCCATGGGGTCCCAATTTCGAAGGCATAGAAGCCTTGGTGTTTCCTATTATTTTCTTCTTTTAGCATGTTCTCGTATCTTATGGCACTTTTCGCTAGACTTCTAAAATCGGCGAAAGGCATGCCATCAAATCTTAACCTATATTCGAAGGTCATGTTTTGTTGGGACAATTGTACAAACTCAGTCTCGGGCAAATTAAGGTGACATTTAACCCTCGCTCTCTTAAAACGTGTTAGGAATTCTTCGACTGACTCTCCTGTATTCTGCCTTATCTTAGCAAGGTCACTCATTGATATCCCCGGATAGGTTCGAGTGAAATGGTTTTGGAATTGGAATTGCATTTTGTCCCAATTAGTTATGGAATTCGGGGTTAGGCTTATGTACTAATGAAAAGCCGGTCCCGTTAGGGAACTAGGGAATAGCCTTAACTTGAGAAAATCCTGATCTGCGGCTTCTCGACATTGACATGTGAATCTGGATAAATGTTCGAGAGTTGAGACATGGTTGTCTCCAGAAAACAGGGTAAAATCAGGAATTTTATAATTTCGGGGAAAAGGGAAGTTCCTGTCTATCCAATCGGGATAAGGTTTCCCTGGTATTAACCGATGGTTTCTTCAAGAACCCGGCCTATACATCCTCTCAATGATCATTTCGATCTGATTCTGCATAGGATCAGGGAACTGCCCCCCAATATTTTTTCCCACAGGGGCATCGGGCAATGCCTGCCCTCCCACGTATTGTATTTGAATATTGTTCGGAAACGTAGGAATTCCTTGACCCATTGAGGGATTCGAAAACCTATGGCTTCCCATCGAAAAAGGAGTGTTCGATATTCCTGAATAAGTTGGCACTTGACCCTGCCCCCCCAGGGTATTGCCCTTGGGGAAATGTTGGAGGTATTTCGAAATTGTTAAAGCGGTTATTAGCTTGGTATCCCCTGGGTACTTGCCCATAACCGACTGATGGAATCGGGATGCTGGGTCTTGCTGACTATGGTTGAAACTGATTCAAATTATTGTTTTGAGGAAGATTCAGCGGGGTACGAATGTTTTGACCGAAATTTTGTTGTTCTATTCCTGCCTGCCCCCCAGACATAAACGGGTTTACAAAATTATGTTCATTTATGGGTAAGTTGTTAGAAGTTTGTCCGACTTCGAAACGATTGTTCCTATTTTTGGTTTCACGAGGGTAACCAGGCGGAGGTTCTCCTATGTTTACGTGCCTTGTTCGAACTATTGGCTCTACCGCTATTAACTGCGACACTTTTTCTATTAGTACGTTATGTCTTTCAATTAATGGTTCTAACGCATTAACTACCTGGGTGTTTACCATCTTCGAGAAAACATCACAGGTTTGGTTAAAAATTTCTCCTAATTCAGTCACCACTCGAGTAACCTCTCGAGCCAAACCCTCTTGGGTGTTTACAACAATATCTTGTATTATTGTTGTAAATATTCGAGCAGATTCTTGAGCTAGTGCTCGATACTGATCGTTGAATTCCCTTCGTTGATCATCTCGAGCACCTATCAAAGTCTGTTTCATGACTTTGACAAATTGCTCATACATTATATCCGCCCTGATCCTGTATCGCGATACAGGTTGTGTCTCCGGATCGTCATTTGGTTCTTCTCTTGAAGAACTTTCTGACATCTTATAATGGTTTTACGGAAGTCAAATTCGACTAGAGTCCCACTATGGTCGCCAAAAATTCGTTTCGTGTTTTCGAACAAACAAGCCTAGGGAAGGATTTCGAATGTTCGATCCAAACCCCATGATAATTCACAACTTAGAATTATCTAATAACCCCTGCTTATATGAGCTAATGGTGGTTAGAGTCTTGCAAATAACTTTCTTGATGTGAAAAATAAAGAAGATAAACTAATATTCAAGCAATTTAATCAACACTTAAACGCCTCAATAAAAATATATCTCAACGGCTAAGGAAGATATACTGAAATTTAAGCAATTAATCAACACTTAAAGCTTAAACGTGGATATACCTCCATGAGTTCTTCGGTGAATTCTTCTTTACACGGAAATGAAGTGCTCGAAGGTAACGCTGCTAACGAATCAATTGACGCTGCCGACTAATTATTCTAGAATCTAATTATGCTAAATCTAACTACGTCTAAGCTAGTCTAATGACAGAAAGAAAGGAAGAAATTCTTTTACAGTGATTGTCTTGTTGTTCTTTCATTCCCTTTTATTTTTCGCATATATACTCCTGGCTTTCTGTCTTGGTTTTCTTGTAACCTCCACGTTCGCCCACTCTCGGAAACTGCTCACAACTTCCTTTTTAAATTTACTTTGCTTGGCGCCTGTTTTCCCGACTGGATCACGCTTCCTTAAACTTCATTTGCTTTTTCCTTCTTTGGTGATCATTGGGCTTTCAAAGATTCGCCCTTTATTCCTGGTGTTCGAATTCTGGACCCCACAGTTGAAGGCCCAATTTTTTGGCCCATCTGCTCTCATTAGGATTGCACCTCTCATTTGGGCTCTATATGAATTATCGGCCCAAATCCAATTTTCTATTATGTAAACACACATATGCTCTCAGCCATTATACCTATGAAGAGGAACAATGGGCTTGTGTTTAAATCCATCTTGTAAATATATATGCATATTTCCTTTAGAAACTCCAAGAAACTAGAAATCTTTCAGTTTATCACGCACTACCTAGTCCACATGCAAGCTTAACAGAAAAGACCACAAACATTTGCTACTTCATTATGCAATAGAAGTAATTTGTGGATTTTATACGTTGATTAATTACGAACATAAATTCCCATATTTCTCCTAGGATTGTCATCTATGATGCGGTCTTATGTGCTGCGGTCCACGCTGAAAGCTACCTTTTTGAGCGTTCCCATTTTCTAAATCAGCTTCAATGGGAATGTTGCCAAAAGGACAATCAGTTAATATTTTCACATAATCTTGTTGCTATGAGCATTTAATTTGACATTAATAACTCTATATCTTCTAAATCTGATTGAGCAGCCATAGATTGTGCAAAAACTCTTTCTTCTGCATGCTTTAGGAGGAGTTTTGAGGTATAGTGATTGGTTATATGTTTTCAATTGACTTATTCATTGTATTGCTCGGTTGCCGATGAAAAATATCCTTGTACCTTGCATACTTGGATTTGATTTAGCTGGACTACTATTATCTTATGTGCACTTTATCCCACACTAATGATTTTTTGTTTCTTGCCCTTCATGTAATCTGGAAGAAGTGCTGAGAATGACATGTTTCTTTTTCTTTTGCGATTCTTTGTTCCAGTTCCACTACAGGACCTATATTTTGTGGGAAAGCAATACTGAGATCAACTATTCCTTCTTATTGCCCTCTACATTTTTCCAAAGCTGAAAAGCATATGACACGCGCTCTAAAGAAGCCAAGTCTCAGCACCTCCTCCTCTAATAAATTCACCCCTAAGTTCCATGTCATAGTTGCGGAGTACGCTCGCCAAATCCAAAGCAAGAGAAGAGCTGCACAAAAGGAAAATCTGGAAAATGCGCAAGGAGGATAACAGTTCTTGAAGCTCTTGCCCATGCGGCATTTATATATATGTTTTAACTCGTAATAATTAATATCTTTGACCTCTATAGCTAGTTCATAAGTTTCAGAAAGTAACCAATTCAAGCTCAATATCGGGGGTGAAACCGTGCCTTCAGACATGGAATCTTGTTCATAGTACTGGACATTCCATCTATTTAGATTGTCTGGTATTTTTTCTTAATTAGCTTGCATTTCAATTGTTTTGTTCTTTGATGCATGCATAGTCTAGGAAAAGCATATTACAGTTCAACAATGTTGGAAAGCAATACGTGTTGATTTAAATCTGCAAATGTATTTTTTGGGTCAAGACATTGTGATGAATTTTTGACTTATTATAACTTATCCATCATTGTCTGATCTAAGCTTCAGAATGCTTGCATATTAGTTTTCCAGGAGAACACCTTGTATGTGTAGTTACCATACACTCATTTGAAAAATCAGCTAGATTCTGTAGAATGTAACTAAAGGATCCTAACTGATGAGAGACATCATATTAGTATAATCAAAATAATATACCTGCAACTTTTAAAAAAATGATTTTGTGCCACTCATTATTTTTTAGGTGGCATGTATTAGTATATAAATTTCCACTCAACTCCTTTTTCCTTTTTATTTTCTTACCAAAAATGTTAAATGACAACTGCGTACATTTAAATAGATAAACATTTGTGAAAGGCATAATTCATTACAGTTGGAGCAGTTAGAATACTAAATTCTAGATCATGACAGGTATAACTGGTAATCTATTTTCAGCTAGAAATTATACAAAGGCTGAGAAGCATAAATGTGTTTATGCTCTAGTTTTTGGATGCTTCTGTGCAACTAGTATTTTCCACAGAAATGAATAACAAAATGAAATGATCTTTGATTGAGCAATATTACATGTGCAGGTAGTTGACTCATAATTTGCTTAGCTTTTCAAGTAAGCGGAGCTTAAACATTACAGTGGGTTGACTGGTTAAACTGAAGCCATATACTTTAAAGATTTGAGCTGCATAGTTTATATTAACTGTAGTGTTTTTAGCATGTTGCATAAGTCAAGTTGTATACAAACTGCAGATGCTCAGTTGTATATAATCAAACCAACGCTACAAGAAAAACATCAAATAGGAACAAAAAATTAGGAAGCAAAGTAAATTTGTTGGCAATTGGCTACAAATTTAGCAACCAATGTGATTTCAAGCTCTCCTACAAAATTAACATCAAATGATTTTGTTGTAAAAATTAAGAAGAAATTTATTCGTTCCCAAAATTTGTAGCAAATTTTTCGTTCCATTAAAAAATGGAGGCAAACTTCCCTCCATTTTTCTTGTTCCTAAATTTGTAGCTGAATATTCTGTAAAATTAAATAAGAAATTAATAAAATTTGCCAACAAAAATATTTGTTGGAAAATGAGAGGAAATATAATATTGTTTTTTAGGAACAAAACAATTGATGCTGAATACCCTAATGATTAAAACTAAATAATAAATAAATGTTAATAATTACCTAATAGATTTAAAAATATTTTGTGGAATATATTATAACATGAAGCTATTGTTAACAAAAACGTAAAAAAAACACATGTATATATATATATATATATTATATTTTATCTATTTTAGATGTTATTTATTTTGAATTTTTTCTTAAAATTAAGAAAGTAGTTATTTATGATTTAGGGTTAAAATTGATCATCTTATAAAATGTCAGTTGCTATTATTTATGTATATAAATTATTGTTAAATTATTAAATATCCTTAGTACTTTCATTTATTTTCTAACTTATTAATTCAATGGATTGAGTTTTGTCTATATATAGAGCTTAAGTCCGAGCTAAGTGTTATGTGTCCTAAACCCCTAACCCCTATATAAAATGATGAGTTATACATAAATTGAAATTAAGTTGTGATATTCTTGTAAGCAATTAGAGACATAATTAATGGATTTGCTGTGTTTAATTTTCTATTTCTTTTTTTATTTATCCTAATTGGTCGTGGATAGGAGACTAATATAATAAACTACAATAGTATACTAACTACTCTAGTATAATGTTTGTGTGGTCAATGATTAAAAATTATTTGTTCGGATTTGTCAAGTCAGTGTATTCACCTTCGCCTAAAAGTAAAAAAAAAACAAAAAAAAACTACACTTTAGCATTTAGGAAAGATATGACATAAGAATTTTGCATGAGCTAATTTTAGCATATATAATTATTAATTGACATGAACATATTATTAAATTTTTAATGGTAAATGGCCATGAACACTACAAGAAAACAGGGCATCAGAGACGGAATTCTAGAGACCGACTGAATTTGGTCTCTAAACAGAGACAGCTTAGAGACCGATATGGTTTCCGTCTCTAAATCGGTCTCTAATTCAGTCGCTAATTTGAAAATTAGAGACCGATTGATTTCCGTCTCTAAATCGGTAGCTAATTGGTTGATTTACTCCCCTAAGTTAGAGACCGAATAATTCGGTCTCTAATTTTCAAATTAGCGACTGAATTAGAGACCGATTTAGAGACCGATTGATTTCCGTCTCTAAATCGGTAGCTAATTGGTTGATTTACTCCCCTAAGTTAGAGACCGAATAATTCGGTCTCTAATTTTCAAATTAGCGACTGAATTAGAGACTGATTTAGAGACCGATTGATTTCCGTCTCTAAATCGGTAGCTAATTGGTTGATTTACTCCCCTAAGTTAGAGACCGAATAATTCGGTCTCTAATTTCCAAATTAGCGACCGGATTTAGCGACCGAGATGAGCATCAATTTTTCATTATTATTTGGCGACCGATTTCGCGACGGAATATAAAATTTTATTTTAGAGACCGATTCCGCGACCGAATAATTCGGTCTCTATTTTGTAAATTAAAATAAAAAAAGGAATATGAAATTATATTTTAGAGACCGAATTAGTCGGTCGCTAATTAGAGATCGAATAATTCGGTCTCTATTCTGTAAATTAGAATAAAAAAATGGAAAGTGGTCTTTTGCGAATTATATTATAAAATAAAATAATTCGGTCTCTATTTTGTATTTAGCGACTGTTTATCGACCGAAGGTGGTCTCTCTTGATCATTAAACTTAGCAAGAAAACTAGTAGAAGTGAACCTCTGGTTTTTTTATTGAAAATGAACATTTTTAGAATTTATAAGAATTCACTCTTTCTGTGCGAATTTGCTAAAGAAGAAATAAGCTTAAAAAGTGCATTGATGTGGAAGAGAATTTATGGGGCTGGAGTTTGAGGATTTTCTTTTTGTGTGTGAATGGGGTTATAAATATATATTTGTATATGTATATGTGTATGTGTATGTGTATGTATATGTTTATATATTAGGAAAAGAAGATTTACTCATATCTTTACCTTCCACAACAAACTTTTCATTTTTTGGTCGCTTTTCTTGTTGATGATATTACTTTTGGGGCTATTTGAGAAAGTATATTTAGCGACCGAAGGTGGTCTCTCTTGATCATTAAACTTAGCAAGAAAACTAGTGAAGTAAACCTCTGGTTTTTTGATTGAAAATGAACATTTTTAGAATTTATAAGAATTCACTCTTTCTGTACGAATTTGCTAAAGAAGAAATAAGCTTAAAAAGTGCATTGATGTGGAAGAGAATTTATGGGGGTGGAGTTTGAGGATTTTCTTTTTGTGTGTGAATGGGGTTATACATATATATTTGTATATGTATATGTGTATGTATATGTTTATATATTAGGAAAAGAAGATTTACTCATATCTTTACCTTTCTACTGCCACAACAAACTTTTCATTTTTTGGTCGCTTTTTTGTGTGTGAGTGGGGTTGATGATATTGCTTTTCAAATCTAATGATCAATGTCAACATGATTGATATTAGATAACAAATTCATAATTTTCATGTAAGTGTAATTAATACTAACTAGAAATAAATATATATTATTTAGTACTATTAATATAAATATATAAGGCTGAAATACAAATCAAGCTATTCGATAATTGAGATCGACTCGATTAACAATCAAATCAAAATCAAACACAAATTTTATAATTTGATAATGTTTCACATAAATAAGCTTGAACAACAACTTGTTCGGCTCCACTCGACTCATTTACATCCCTATAAATACCGTATCAACATTGATTGGTGGGTTTTAAAGTTAATCATTGCAATGACCAATGGTGGGTAATCATTATTGATTTTTTAACTTTAAAAAGATATATATATCATTAATTAATGTCTAATAATGTGCTTATGTTTAATAATAATTCTTTGTACCCTAAAGTTGTTTCCTTATCTCGATGAAAGATCTTGAGATTATATATATATATATCTATATATATGGAAGAGAAGACATTTCTGGTTTTACTCAGCAGACATTTTTTACTCAGCCGCCGTGTCCTTTAATTTCATATCCTCGATAAAGGTTAATTAAAGTTGTCAATTGGGTCCATCGTTTCATTGCATTGTTTTTCTCTTTTATCACTATTTTTTTACCTAATAAACTAAATATACCCTTACAAAGAATTAATTAAAGTTAAAGGTAAAGGTTAATTAAAGTTAACCTTTACCTTTAACTATATAATCACTATTTTTAAGATAAAGGTTAAATAAATTTAGTGAGGATCAAAATCAAACAATCTCTTCCTCCACCAAACCCTACAAAGAATTTTCAGAGTATAAACATGGGACAATTGTAAGGATCATCTTCCACGAAAAAGGGGAGATATAAAGAGGGGAGACAGGGGATCATCTTGCACGAGTAGCAACAGAGTATAAACAGGGGATAGTTCATATAAACAACCATGGAACGAGGTACAATTTCTAATAATGGACTTAGTTTCCTTTGTGAGGATATAATTTTTCATGTTATGGGAAGGTTATCAAGGGATGCATGCATTGTGGAGGCAGTCCGATTGGGTCTTTTATCAAAATATTTTCAACATTGTTGGTATTCCATCCCTACTCTTTTATTCGATATTAACCGTTTTGAACAAAGGGGTTATCATGGTTTAGATTTTATTCATTTTGTTAATCGCACTATACTTGAACATAATGAAAGTGTGGTTGAAACCTTGAGTTTTGAGTTACCAATCGGGGCCGAGGCATTGCATTGGATAAGGCAAGAGTGGGTGGTGTTTGGAATAGATCATTCTGTGCGTATACTGAAATTAGTCGGCCGGTTGTCCACTTCACTCCCTAACGGCCTGTTTTTGTCACAAACTCTTGTTCAGTTAAAATTATATCTACCGAACTATATTGTTAGGTGGGAAGATAGATATAATTTACGAAATTTAAAAAGACTCATATTGAAGCACATCGTGCTGTATGATAACACATTTTCTTCCCGCCTTGGAAAATGGCGTCCCGAGTTGAATGATTTGCAGTTATTCAACTGTGATTTTAGAGGACTAACAGAATTTGAGGCATATTTGCCTTCTGTAAAAATATTCAAGATGGCATTCAATCGGGCCCAAGGAAATTTGAATATAAAAGTACACTTCCCCAATGCAGATGTCTTTATTATTTTATTGAAACAAGACGAACAGGGTCCGGGGCATTTAAAAGTATTGGGGTCGTTACCTCGTTCTTTACAGTGGATAGTACACCGTCATCGAAACTACATCGGATCAACTTGCTCGACATACCGACTACTTCAAGAGGTTGTAAAAATGACGAAAGAATTGCTGTCCAGTGAACGAGCATGTGTCACGGTTGATTCTGTTAGGGTATATCTATTTATGATTGTTTGAATAAGTGCAAATGCTTTTAAGAAGTTGTTTTGATTTTTTATTTTTTTTTGAATTGTTTGTTTAGATGTTGGCGCATGTGGAGTCTCTACATCACATTATGGCGAGGTACTTTTTTGTTAATATGCACCGCCTAGAGATCAGGTGTTCGAAGCTACTTGACAATCTTGCTGTCACATTGGTGCTCATCAGTAGATGTACAAGCTTGAATGAGCTTAAAGTCGATTTGGTGGTAATATTTTAAGTTTTATGGTTTGTCGCTTATTAGTTATTACATTGTTTATTAAGCACGTTCTTTGTTTGGGTTTCTAAAATAAAATTGTAATTGACTTAACATGTGTAGAGTGCACCATGGAAAAACGCGGGCATTAGTGTATCCAACTACGTAAAAGACTGGAAGTTGCAAGCAATGGGATTGGAGGCATTGAATGAGGTCACGATCTTCAACTTCTCGGGTTCTGATTGTGAACTAAGCTACATTCTGTACGTGTTGTCGCAAACAACTGAGTTGGGTACACTAAATATCTATTGTGTTAATCAATTTTTTGATGATCCAATTGGTGTGTATAAGAGGGCATCAATTAGAGCGTATGAAGCTACCGCGTCAAACAATGTGCAAATTCGTTTCATAAAAGGGGTTTACCCTAGAATAAGAGGAGAATGAAAATTGCACCGAGTCCAAGTGTTTGATGGTGTACACCAGGTGTTTGATTTAGTGACACAATTATGTATATATCTTGAAAGTATTTCAATTTCTCGAAAAAATGAAGGGCAATGTATATATGAAGAGGGCTTTGAAATCTTTGATTTATTGACACAATGTCGAGTTAGTGTATCCACCTTCGAATATAGTTTGTTTTTTCTATCAAATGAGATTTTCTTCTCTCCTTGAATAGGAGTTCATATCAATAAATTATAACTTGGACAAATGTCACTTATAGTCCCTAAAGTATTCAATTTGTCTCACTTACGTCCCTAAACTAAAATTTGTTACACTACCGTCCCTAAAGTAATAATTTCGTCTCACTTTAGCCCTTTTATGTCAAAATTGAACCTAAAGTAAGGGTAAAATGGTAAAATTAAGTTTTTTGGTCCTTTTTTGGAGTTTTTCAATTGAGTCCGACAGCTGTGCATAATTTTGCGAGAAAATTCATAACTAATTGTAGAAAGCTCGGATTCATGAACCGTTTTCTTCCCATGAAACTAGACACATAGGGTTATCCACACATATATCGCACATAATCAGGAGATGTCTAGAACAAAGCAGTTTTGCATTATATATTATAGGGGGTCATTATAACATTTCAATAAAACTTAGAGACCGAAATTTCGGTCGTTAATTATTTTTAGAGACCGAATTTTGGCTTTTAAAGACCGATTTTTCGGTCTCTGATGCCCTGTTTTCTTGTAGTGGAAACAATTGTTATTCTTTAAATTAAAAAATAATTGATTTCAAAAATAAAATTATAATGTACGTACATGTACTCTTATTTGACTTTTATTTGAATAAAAGTAGTAGTTGCCATTTAGCAAAGGATTTTGTTGACTAAATCTAGTTAATTATAATATTTTTTGTTAGTAAATTAAAGTGAAAAGGGTCAGCCCCTAAAATTATAATATTGTTTGTAGTAAATTTAATTTAAAAAAATGGTATTCCTAAGATTTGAACCAACAACCTATCCCTTAAAAAAGTGAGCACCTACCACTAGAGCATATGTCAATATCACTACATAAAAAGCAGCTATAACAACATATTTCTACTTACCCATCTCTCTACAGTTTTTGTTCACGTGAAGGCTAGACAAAATATTTTAGTTTTTAATTTTTTTTATCCTAACCCAAAATAAGCACCAATATTTCAGCCAAATATTCCTTCCCTCCAAGTTTTTTTTTTGGGGTTAGTCTTTCCCTCTTGTATTTTACTTTCTAATCTTCATCTCACTCTCCCTCCTCTTTCTCAGGCTGCACATTCTTCTTGTGGATTGCTGATTCAATCGATCCCGAGGAGCCCTAGGAGAGCCCCTTTGGTGCTGAAAATTTTGGAAGGTAATTGGATTGCACTCCTTAATTTGTCCTCCTTAATTTGTTGATTGCACTTCGTCCTTTTTTCACCCTCTGCCCCTTTCGATTTTTACTAAATTTTGTCAATAATTGGATTATTGTGATATTTGGGTTTATGAAATGTTCAAGTGAAGTTGGGAGGCCTTGTTAGTTTTCTCTATGATTCTTATACTTACAAACTCAGAAATACATTTGATAATATGAAATTGAAATTAGGTGAATGGTTTTTGTCATGTTAATTTTCTTGAATTAATGGTGTTTATGAGTTTCACATCATCATCTTCTTTGGCTTGAGACCTTATTTATGTTCAATGTAATATGTTGTTATGCAAATGATAACACTCAAATTGATTGACCACAAGTTGGCTTGCAATTTAACGTCAGGATCTTGAAGTAATTGTGGTAGGAAGTGTTTTAAGAATTTGAAGGATTAACTTGTTTGATTAGGAGGTATTTTAAGTTTTTCCTTAAATCTGCTCACTCGAGATGATCACGGCTAAGAGACATATACCACTTGAAATCCCCTTGTATCGAGTTCCTGATATACCAAGTGGAGATCTGTTACAAATTTTCTACATAAAAATTAGGCATATTTTGATAAAATCTGGTTGTCAAAGTGTTTTTCCCTCTTTTATCGCTCAATTCTATGCTCAAAATTTCTTTCTCTCGGGAATAACTAGGTTGAGGGTCATATGTCATAAGAAATAACCATGTTACTAATTTCTAATGAACCAAAGGGAGCTTGGTTTTGATTTTTCTACACAAAGTTATGCATATATTATCAAAATCTGCCACTGTTTTTTGGTCCAAGTTTCTACTAAAATCTGCTTTAACTCGGGAGGAACCAGGATGCACGACATACACCATTTGAAAGCTTCATGTGTGTAGTTTTCATTGCATTGAACGGATCACCATTACGATTTTTCGCCACAAAGTTATGTACATTATACCAAAACTGTCAGTAGTAGCTGTTCTATTTCGTTTTTGGCCCAAGCTACTTCTAAATTCTGTTAACTTGATAGGAATCATGCTGAAAGTCATATTCCATTTTCAACTCCCAAATGTTTAGTTTTCAATGCCCCAAATATAGCGCGATTTCGACTTTTCTATACAAAGTTATGCACATTTGACGAAAACCCTTTGGTATAAACTTTTCCATTAACTTTTTGGAGCTTCTCAGCTGGCTGTGCGCATCTTCACGAGAAAATTCATAACTCATTGTAGAGAGCTCTGATTCATGAACCATTTTCTTCTCATGAAATTAGACACATAAGGCTATCCACACATATATCGCACATAATCAGGAGACGTCTAGAACAAAACATTTTCGTATTCAAAGTTACCTAAAAATCTGTCGGCTGTGCAGACAGCTGTGCGCGTCATCACGAGAAAATTCATAACTCATTGTAGAAAGCTCGGATTCATGAACCATTTTCTTCCTATGAAACTAGACACATAGGGCTATCCACACATATATTGAAAATAATCAGGAGACGTCTAGAACAAAACAGTTTTGTATTCAAAGTTAGCTAAAAAATGGGGGGTTTCGTGCAATTTCAGAATTACACTGGGGGTTTTCAGCCTATATTTTTTTTCACAGGGGGTTTTCAGCCAATAAAACATTTGACATGTTTTTTTTTTAATTTTCCCCAAAATAAATTAACAAAAAACGCATATGGGACGCGTGGATATCACCCTCCGTTAGTTTGTGACGGAGGGGGGGTTTCGTACAATTTCAGAATTACACAGGGGGTTTTCAGCCTATTTTACATTTCACAGGGTTTTTTTTTGTATTTTTCCCTATTTTTTAAATACTTGGTGTTTCGTTTCTATTTTATATTTACTTGAGTCATCACCCTTCAAACTATTTTTCAACGCCTGAAGTCGTTACAATAGATGACTGGATTTTAATTTTGGCGGGCCAAATGCGTAAGGCGCCAGAAGAAATATTTTCAATTATTATTTAATTTTTCAATCAGATTTTTTTTCAATTTTTAGGCAAATATGTCTACTTTTTGTCTTTTGATTTATTTTGGGCAAGTATCTTGATTTATTTTTCGACACTAATTAAATATTCATCTACGCAAATCAGGGAAGAGCTCTAGTTCACTTTGTATCCCACTCAAGAGCTCAGGATCTGTTGCTACTAGATCTGTTTCTGCAAATCCGACATTAGGTAAGTAGTGATGCTAATATATATGATTAAAAATATATACACTGAAACACACAAATATATATGATTAAAAATATTTCTATGCAGAAAGATTATCATGCCTCCAGATAGGAGTTGGATTAAGAATAGGGTATGTGGAACTGATATTACACAAGAATACCAAATAGGGGTTCAGAAGTTCATAGAATTATGCCAACAATATCCACAATATATGGACCGAGGAAACATTCGATGTCCATGTTGTGATTGTAAGAGTCAAAACTTTATTCCACCGGATACAGTCAGCTTTCACCTTCTTTGGAGAAGGTTTGAAATTGGTTATATTAATTGGGTAAAGCAAGGGGAGCCGCGTTGGGATGAGCCTCAAGGCCCAACTACTAGTATGCATGAACCAATGGTTTCTGAGCCAATAATCATTGAAGGCCAGCATGATTATCTGAGGGACATGGTTACTGATGTAGCAGGTCCTGAATTTGATTGGAATAACGGGGATGAGCCACAAGCCCCAAATCCATCAGCTCAAAAGTTCTTTGATATGAAGAATGCTGCAGAAAGTCCTCTATGGCCTGGTTGTGAGAATTACTCGGAGTTGTCAGCCTTGTCAGAACTTTTGAACATCAAGGCTGAATCAAACTTGAGCGAGAGGCATTTTAATCAATTTCTGGATGCATTTGGAGGAATGTTGCCGAAGGGACATAAGTTGCCCGACAATTTCTACTCAAGTAAAAAAGTGGTTGTTCCACTTGGGCTTGGGATTCAAAAGATTGATGCATGCGAAAATGATTGCATGTTGTATTGGAAGGATGACAAAGAGTTGCAAGAATGCAAAGTATGTCACCATCCGAGGTTTAAGTCTAGGAAACGCAGGGGAAATAAGAAGCCTAAGAATGTACCATTTAAACAGTTAAGCTACTTGCTACTTACCCCAAGGCTACAGAGGTTGTACACGTCTCAAGCCACTGCAGAACACATGAGATGGCATAAAGAGAACCCAGGTGAAGAAGGGAAACTCTGCCATCCGCGTGATGGTGAGGCTTCGAAACACTTTGACCATACACATCCTTCTTTTGCAGCTGAGTCCTGAAATGTTAGGCTTGCACTATCGGCTGATGGGTTGAATCCGCATAATTAAGGATCTAGACCTTATTCTTGTTGGCCGGTTATTGTCACACCTTACAACTTACCGCCATGGATGTGTATGGATCGACCTTATATGTTCCTTACCTTACTCGTCCCAGGTCCAAAAAGTCCAGGTAGGAGTTTGGATGTGTATTTACAACCTTTGATAGACGAGTTAAAAACACTATGGGATGTCGGGGTTGAGACTTATGACGTGTCAAGAAAACAGAACTTCTAGATGAAGGCAACACTAATGTGGACTATCAGTGACTTCCCTGCCTATGGAATGTTATCGGGTTGGAGTACTCATGGTAAGCTAGCATGTCCATATTGCATGAATCACATTAAGTCGTTTAGACTTAAACATGATCGTAAACCGTGTTTTTTTGATTGTCATTGTCAATTTTTGCCTTTGGATCATTCCTATAGATATCAAAAAGATAATTTCACCAAGGGAAGGATTGAGATAGATGAACCTCCCATTCGTTCAACTGGTGATGAGGTCGAGGCTGCGGTTTCTTTACTACCGAACATTGAGCATGGTAAGACTAATGAGAAAGAGAGAATTGAAGGATTTGGTGAAACTCATAATTGGTTGAAACGAAGTATCTTTTGGGACTTGCCATATTGGAAAACAAACTCGATACGTCATAACTTAGATGTGATGCACATTGAAAAGAATGTCTTTGATAATGTCTTCAACACGGTTATGGATGTTAAGGGTAAAACTAAGGATAACATAAATGCTCGTTTAGACCTGCAAAATGTTTGTAAGCGTCGAAATCTTAATCTCAAGGAGGTGAATGGGAAGTATCTTAAACCAAAAGCTAGCTATGCGTTGACAAAGGATGAACGTCAGATGGTACTAAAGTGGATTAAAGATTTGAGACTTCCAGATGGGTATGTATCGAATTTGGGCAGGTGTGTGAACTTGGATGATTATAGTATGCATGGAATGAAGAGCCATGATTGTCATGTTTTCATGGAGAGATTGATTCCACTTACATTTCACGATTTATTGCCAGAGCCTGTATGGAATGCCTTGACTGAATTAAGCCAATTCTTTAGAGACTTATGCTCAACTGTGCTATCTGAGTCAAATATGAAAAAGATGGAGGAGAATATTGTTGTAACATTGTGCAAGCTTGAGAAGATATTCCCTACTTCATTTTTTGATTCTATGGAGCATTTACCAATACATTTGGTATACGAAGCAAGAGTTGGTGGGCCTGTTCAATATCGATGGATGTATCCTTTTGAAAGGTAAAATCACTTTCAAGATACACTCTATATCATGCTATATGAATCTAATTGTTTTTACATTCATAGATTTTTGAACACGTTGAAACGTAAGGTAAAGAACAAGGCACGCGTGGAGGCATCAATAGTCGAAGCTTACTTAATCGAAGAGACTTCAACATTCTGCTCTCATTTCTTTGCTCCCAATGTTGAAACAAGATCTAGGACTATAGGCCGTAATGATAACATCAATCAAGTTGAACATGTGAATCGGTTATCTGTGTTTAATTCCAATTGTCGGCCTTTTAGTCCAAAAGGTCCATTCAAAATTTTAAATCAACATGAGAAGGACACATGCGCAATATATATTCTGTTGAATAGTCTAGAAATCTCTGAATATGTTGAGTAAGTAATATCGTAGCTAATATTTCTTAACTATGTCTTATGTGTGGATTAAGAGTTTTAATTAGATATACTTTATAGACTCTATGACGCCGAGAAACAAGCTCAACTACCGGATCTCACTCCTCATGCATTGGGATTGATACGTGATAAAGAGCTCACAACGTGGTTTCACAATTATGTAAGCTTTTTTATTATTAATTATAATACATACTACAGTGTAATAGTTATATTAACATGAACATTCATTCTTATGCTCAATAGGTTGAGAATCCAGCTAACCAGATAACAAACAATGACATAAAACGACTGTCGCGTGGATTTAATAGCATTGTTAAATGCTGGAATGGGCATATCGTGAATGGATATAGATTCCACACAATCGAATATGGGAAAGGAAAATCTACTATGAATAGTGGAGTGTCTATCAGTGGGAGCTACTATAATGATTCTACCATAGAATATTAAGGTGAGTTACTGGAAATTCTTGAGCTAAGCTTTTTAGGCCCTGGTGACAACACTGTAGTGATGTTCAAGTGTAAATGGTTTGACTCGGGGAGATTAGGAACAAAAATTCATCCAAGGTAGAATATTGTAGATATCAATAGTGCTCGTAGTATAGCCGAAGACAACCCTTTTGTTCTTGCTTCTCAATGTCATCAAGTCTACTACACGCTATACCCTTGGAGAAAAAAAGCATCTGATCGCAACTGGCGGGCTGTTTTTAGAGTTAAGGCAAGAAGCACATACGAGATAAGCCATACCTCCATTCCTAGTGAGCAAACACCACTAGAGGAGTTTTACCAGGAGACTTCAAGTTCAAATCTCGCTGATGTTGTATTGGATAATGAGCTTGATGAAATTGATATTCTAATTGATGTTCATCGTGAAGAGGAAGAGGTGAACCCTGATGAGTTACACCTTCATGAAAGAGAACTTGATCAAGAAATTGAGTTTCACGATTTGGAAGAAGAATTGGTGGAATCAGATGAGGAAGAATTACTCGAGTATAGTGACAGTTCTAGTGGATAATGATTTATTTTGAGGTTAGTACTTATATCATAAATTAGTAGCTACTTATTTTACGAGTCTATAGTAGATTTCCTTGTCAATTTGTAATCATTAAATTTCTTTAAAAGTCTGATATTGTCATTATGTATGCTACTTAGTAGAAATTGAGATGAGATAATGCAATCTTGACTTGGATTATATTATTTCTGTTTTATTATATGTTAGAAAATTGCAACATTTTCTTGGTCTCTACAGCTACTATGCAGCCTACTAGGGGAAGGTACACAGGGACTTATATGAGTTTGTTGAATGGAAATGTGAAAGCTTTGGGTGACTTGCATGAGGATTTGGCTGAGCACGACGATATGGCTGAGCATGACAATTTGGCTGAGCACGATGATATGGCTGAGCATGACGATTTGGCCGAGCATGACGATTTGGCCGAGCATGACGATTTAGCTGATGAGGAGGTGCATCTGGGAATGGGTGACTTGCCACATGGCATCGAGCAAAAAGAGTCTGATTGTAAAGATGAAATTGAGCGCGTTGAAGTGGGTCGAGAGATACTAATTATTGTGGAAAACTGGTAATCATATTCCTTATTGAATTGCTAAGTTTTTCTATACATTGAAACTAAACGAAACTGGATATATCATTGTTGATGTTGAACCGATAATTTTATTACATTCCTTTAACATTTGTTTTCAGTTTCGTTAGTACTGCTGCACCTCGGACCATTTTACCGTCTTTACGTGGATGGTATAATGGAGTTTGGCCGACCTTTACTAAAATTCCGGATCGGGTAAAGCAAGAATTGTTTGACTTGTTCAAGGTAATTATGAGGAGTCTACGAATTGCCTAGTTTTCATTATGCATGTGGAGTGTTTATACTTTAATGAAAATTAGCATTAATACATGAGATTGTGAATAACTTGTCATTTTCATGAATGATAAATTTAATAATCCATTTATCTGTAAAAGAGTTGAAGCTATTGTGTTCTTTCTATGTAATTTGTCATTTCAATAAATAATAAACTTAAAAGTCACTTCTTTTTAAATATATAAAATTATGTTCTTTATATTTTCAATATTCATAGTCCCTTAAACCAAATTTTCCCTATACTTTAATTTACAATTTGTGACCAATGTAGGGAAAATTTACTTGGCGTGATCCGTGGTCTGAAGAACAAGTATTTAAAATTTGGAAGTCCTATTTCAGTAGGAGGATGACTGCACTGATGAGCGATCTCAGAAACAATGCAAAGTTGAGAGATTCACCTCCACCAAAATGGATGAGAAAAGAAATATGGGACGGTCTTTGGGATATTTGGGACACTCCCAAATTCAAGAATCTCCAAAATAGATACCGGCAAAATCGACTATCAGATCGAAATGGCCTTGGGGTGGCATTGAGTGCATCGGGTTCGATTTCTATTCATCAACATGCACGTAGGATGGTAAGTGATAAATTTCAATATAATGTCGGATGAGTTTATTGTTGAATGTGTTCGATTTCAATACAAGTGATAAATTTCAATATAATGTCGGATGAGTTTATTGTTGGTTGTGTTTGATGTTGGATGTTGAATGTGTTCGATTTCAATACAAGTGATAAATTTGTCAAATATTTTTTTAATGTTGGTTGTGTTTATTTTCTTTAGTTGTAGTATTGTGGATAACTTATTGTGAAGTTAAGCGGTATTTTGATAGTTTTCTTTATTGATCGCTATCCTTCATTTACGTAGAAGTCCTATTTATTGATCGCTATTGTAAATAACTAGTGTAGTATTGATATTTAGGATTTGATAAGTATGTTTAATGTGTATAAATAACTAGTGTGGTATTGATATATGCAAAAAGAGAAACTTATGTCATTGACATGTGTTGTTTAGGATTTGATAACCATGTTTAGGTTATTTGCATGGATGTGATGTGTATAAATAACTAGTGTGGTATTGATATATGCAAAAAGAGAAATTTTTATGTACTTGACATGTGTTTTTTAGGATTTGATAACTCTGTTTAGATTATTTGCTTGGACGTGATCTGTATAAATAACTTTTATGGTATTGATATATTTAAAACGATAAATTTATGTCATTCATATGTGTTGCTTATGATTTGATAACTCTATCTTACTTCTAATTATTTTAATTATATTTATCTTAAACTGTAGTCTAAAAAGAATGGTGGGAATCCGGTGCTTTTTGAAAAAGCTTTTGAGCGATGTCATAGGAGAAACAAAGGACAAGGACCTTTTGTGGACAAGAAGTCGAAGAATACATTGGTGAGTTTTTTCTCTTTATTACTTATTAATAGATATTACCCCTTACAAGATATCAATTGTTAATTAGTAATATATTAATTACTTTTCTAATTTATTTTGCAGGAGACTTATACTGAGAAACTAAAGCAAAATCAATCTCAAAGTGATGGACCAACGATGTTGCCCTCTGTTAAAGCTTCATGCATCATTTATCCTGAAGCATGGGCTGAGGCGTCTAGTGGACCAAAATCCTGGCGTTGCTACGGGTTCGGTACCTCGTACAGCGAAAGCTCCTCTTCATCTATTCATAGCTCAAGCATCAATCGCTCACAAGTAGAAACAGAGAATGCGAAAAAGATTCAAGAATTAGAGAAAGAATTGGAAAAGCAACGAGTAGAAATGAAAAAGAATATCGAGCAGGGTATTAAGGATGGTATTAAGGATGCTCTTACGTCTCTCAGTATGTATCCGATCCAACATCCTTCTCCCGGACATTTATCTGCTTCAGCTCCCGGGTACTTTCCACCTCATCCTGGCTACTATCCGTCTCCTGGCTACTATCCGGCTCCTCCGGCTCCTGGTCAACATCATCCTTTCCAGTACCAGCCTTCTAGTCGAGATCATTCTCCCGACGAACACCATACTCGGGATTAGTCCATTGCTCGCTCCTATTGCATTTGTTATCTTGATTGAATTCGTGTAGAACTTTTAGTTATATGTTATGACAAGATATTTTACATTCATGATTTTATCTACATTTGATTATGTATGACATTTTATAATTATTATATTGGTATTTTTATTTTGGTAAACTCATTTTATGTATATTACTATTATATTATTATTTAATTGATATTAATTATAATTGAAAAATATTTAAAAAGAAATTATTGGATATATTTAGCAACAAAATTAGGGGTACAAATGTTTGTTGGTGATTTCTAATTTTGAAATTAGGAACAAAAATGTTTGTTGTTGAATAATATTTTTTATAATATTTCGAATATATTACCATCAAAATTTCCAACAAATTGTTTGCTTGCTAAAGATTAGGAACAAAGTCATTCCTTCCAAATTCGGAAGGAAGACTTTTGTAGGCAATATTTGTTGCTGATCACCAACTAAATTATTTGTAGGTAAATATTGTTGCCAAATTTACCAACAAAACTCTTTGTTCCTAAAATTTACTTACAAGCGATATAAGAACAAAACCTATTTGTTGATAATTTTGTAGCTAATGTGAATTACCAACAAATATTGGTTGTTTAGCATTGAATTACATTCCTTGCTAATCAATGTTTTTCTTGTAGTGCAAGTTAGAATTCTGGTTCAACATTAGACGCGGGGATATTGAAAACTTCTGTATTCTCAAAATCTACTAAAATATTGGTATTTCAATTTTAAGGTATAAAGCTCACCTAGTAGTAAATGGGTAATATATACATATGTATGTGTGTGTATATATATATATATATACACACTAGAAAGTATCACGTGCGATGCATATGGTCGTATTATGAGTAGTTAAATTGAAGTAAATAATTATAAAATTAATGATTGCGTATGTTACGAGTCTTTGTAAATATATTTAGTTTATTGACAAAGAAATTTAATTATTATTTTATTAATAGCTGTTTAAGAAAATATATGATTACTTTTTGTATATTTTTGAAAACGTTTTGCTTATTTGGTTAAATATCATCTCGGTTTCTTTTAACCAAAAAATATTATTATTTTCTAGCATATTCATACATATGATTATCAATCTATGTATTTTTTTATAATTTTGCACTAATATCGCATTTTCTTCTTTGTACACTACATTAGTAGATTCATTTCTTTGTTCTATCACTTTTTTTCATATTGAAAATGATATATCATCAATTTTCGAACTTATATATGCAATAACATATAGAGTATATATCGTTATGATATTATTAAAAGACGTAAATATAATATTACATAAGAATACTCATGTGTATGAATCTTTTCAAATATATATATATATATATATATATATATATATATATAATACATTCTATTTTCACTCTATCACTTAGGTTGTTTTTTTCAAGTACACTTTTTTATATTTGTTATTCATTGTAATACTTCAAGTAAACTTTTAGATATAGAATGATAGATGTGCAAGTATGTTCTAGTTTAAACTCACGTATCCTTATATACATGTACTAAAAAAGTTTAATAAATATTTTTACAAAACAAAATACTCGTGTAAATTAATGATTTGTTTTTAAATTAAATATAAAATACGTCATATTCTCAAAAAATTCAATATATGACTTAATTTTCAAGCAAATCTATTTTACATTTGTTATTCATTCTAATCTCAAGAACATGTAAACTTCTAGATATAGGATGATAATCAATTTGTGCAAGCATATGTTGTAGTTCAAAGATATTTATATCTAAGAAAATATCATTATATAATCTATTTATATATCTTTATATACATCCATAGAAGATATCTATATTTAAGAAAGAAAAATTATAAACATTTCAGAATATACATATGTATTTGTAGCGTCAGATACTATATTATTGTTTCCCATAACTATTGTTTCTTCCTTCATTTTGAGACATGCCACGAGAAGTTTTTCTTTTTTTTAAAGATGAATTTTTTTCTTCCTTGCAACAAAGAAAAAAAATTCTTCTAAATTACTCAGTTAAAGTATCACTTTAATAATGGTTAACCGCAGTATATTAAATGCTAAAAGTTTTACATTTTCACATCTCATTACAAACTTAGGTTATGTTTGTTTGTGTTTTCGTTAACATATTTCCATTTTTATTCTCATTTGAAAATGAAAATATACATTTTACACTATTTTCAACTGAAAATACTCTTATTTTCATTTTCACCTACACATTCTCCAATAACTATTTTTATTTTACCAATTCACACTCACCTTTTTCTTCCTCTCACATTTCCTTCTAAAAAGTCAGTTTTTCGTGAAGAATAGTGATGCTATAAAGGAATAAAATATATAGTATTAATCTTCACATGCTTGCACACATTTTAAGATCCATTTTGAGTATTTTTAGTTTTTTTTGAGCCAATTTTTATTATTTTTACTTACAAATATATTTAATCAATATAATATTATATATTATTTTATCTATACTATATACATAATCATTACTTTTAACTAACTCAATAATTCCATACATCATTAAATCATCAATTACAACCATTTCCAGAAACACAACCAAACATACAGTCATTTTCACACAAAATCAATAAACTCATTTTCTTATATGTTTTAGAAAATTACGATTGAAAACAAAATGAAAACACATCCAAACAGAGCCTTATAATCTCATTAAAATGGACATATATATAAAATTGGGTTGGAAGAAGTGTAATCTCAAGTGAGCAAACTTTTGTTACTAATGATTTTTATCTCAACTTATCTCTAACACCTCATATTTAAAAAAATATATATAATTTTAAGAACTCTATCTTTTTCTTGTTATATCTTTTTATGTATAATTAAGTTTTTGTAAGAACGATTGTTAAAAAAAGGTTTTTCAAGAACATTTTTCGAAGTGAAGTTAAATTGAAGAAAATATGTCCAGTTTATTGGCAAATTAATAATTGATTAAGAATTGATTATTTGGTAGTGCCTATCTTATACTTTTGGCCCTATTTTGGCCTCAAATACCACCAGTAGCCCCTCAACTCTATCACTTGTCATATTTTAGTCCTTTATCTCTCAAATGCACTCAAATACTCCCTCAAGTCTATTATTTGTCTCACTTTAGTCCCTCGTCACTTAAATGTGCTCAAATAGTCTTTCAACTAGGGAGTATTTGAGTGCATTTGAGTGTTGAAGGACTAAAATGATAGAGTTGAGGGGCTACTGGTGGTATTTGAGGCCAAAATAGGGCCAAAAGTATAAGATAGACACTACTAAATAATCAATTCTTAATCAATTATTAATTTGCTAATAAACTGGACATATTTACTTCAACTTAACTTCACTGCGAAAAATTATTAAAAAAATGTTTTTCAAGAACATTTTTCGCAGTGAAGTTAAATTGAAGTAAATATGTCCAGTTTATTGGCAAATTACTAATTGATTATTTGGTAGTGCCCATCGTATACTTTTGGTCCTATTTTGGCCTCAAATACCACCAGTAGCCCCTCAAATCTATCACTTGTCATATTTTAGTCATTTATCTCTCAAATGCACTCAAATACTCCCCCAATTCTATTATTTGTCTCACTTTAGTCACTCGTCACTTAAATGTGCTCAAATAGTCTTTCAACTCTCAGATTCATCTCATTAAAGTCCCTCGAGTCAATTATCCATTAAAAACTGACAGAGCCTTGAGGCATGTGACTTTCACCATGTTAGGAGAGGGCATTTTTTTAACCACACGGCATTCAGTCGCCCAAACACACGAACATACTATACAAAGAAGGAGAGGCAAGCGCTGAGTCTTAAATTAGATTACCCCTCTGATTCGTCACCCGCTGAGCTAACGTCCAGATGTAAGTGTTAGAAAGAGTAAGTTAAGTAAATTTCCTATCTTATTTTGACCGGAACATCCTCTACGCCCTGCCCTGGATATGCCATTTCTGCCTAATCCTAATCTCTTGACTGAGTTGCATTCTTTCCTAACTTTACTTTCTTGTGACGGAGCCAGAGCGTACCTACTGAAAGCTGGGGAGCGTACTCCCCCGTTTCTTCGATCAAATAACATGATTCTCTGGACTTGTTTGTATTAGCTCGTACAGTACGCCCCTTACCCCATTCCCTCATGGGATTCAGGAATGGTCGGGTCGGTAGCTCTTGTTAGTCTTATTTCCTATTCTGATTTTAGATTTAATTTCTTTTCCCATTCTTCCACAAAACCCTATCCTTAACCGACCTTTTTCCTTATCCCACTCTTCTAGCTCATTCCCATCAAATGATGTTCCCCCAGCTTTGAAAAATCAATACCGCTATCCCACCTTCTGAAAATCTAAGGATGTCGCCCCATCCTCAAATCCAATGTTGTCGCCTCAAGCATGCCGCCTCCTCTACCATCTGAAAATTGCCCTCATCCTCCTCCACCATCTGTAAATCCCGTTATTCATGTCCTCTCGCCGTTGTTATCCTGTTACCCGCGTTTAATTGTTGCAGAGGATTGGTAGGTTGATTTGGAAGATTTTTTTGGCAAAAGTAAATAAAAATTTTTAGCGACTTTAATGGGATGAATCTAAGAGTTGAGGGACTATTTGAGCGTATTTGAGAGAGGAGGGATTAAAGTGGGACAAATAACAAAATTGAAGGACTTTTTGAGTGCATTTGAGAGATGGGGGACTAAAGTGAGACAAATGGTAAAGTTCATGGACTATTAGTAGTATTTGACTTATACTTTTTATTTATTTGTTCTGTAATCATATATAATCAACATGTGTCTTTAACTAAATCTATTTCAAGAAATTAAGCTTTTGATAAAATAATATTAGTATTATTTTATAGTATATTCATGCATAAATCATTAGTCCAGGTATATTTCTGAATTTGCCACACCATTGCACTTTTGTGCTTGGCTCAAGTAGATTCATTTTCTTTTACCCTATCAGTCTTTCTAATAATGTAGAAAATATATCAGTTTTCATATTTTTTCATGCAGTAACACTGCAAACAACAGATAACATATTAATACTCATGTCTAAAAAAATTTTTGTGAATAAAATAAAGAATGCATCATATTTCACTCAATTCACTTATTTGATTTTATTTTCTAGTATAATTTTGCATTTGTTGTTATTTTAATCACTTTCATTTACATATGAATTTCTAAATTTACATGACCAGAAAAATAAAAGAACTTCTACATATAAGATGATCAGTTGTGCAATCATGTTGTAGATTTAACTTATCTATCTTCATATATTAGGTTTGACCAAACTGAATTTGAGCTGGAAGTTTCACTTCGAATGCACAATTATTTGGTATGGTTTAAATTGCTTAATTTATTCTAGCTAATTTTTATAATTGACTATTTATCATCCCTTAAAACCAAAAAGTAAAGAAAGAAAGAAGACGATTGTGACAAAAGTAATTAAAAAGGGGCACATTCATCTTTTAAACTTGATGGATTTAAATTTCCACATGGAGGGACATTATTATCCATTTAAACAAATTTAAAAGTAAGTGGAGTGCTGATGTCAATTTTCTAAAATAATTGTAAACATCATATTACATAAAACACTCGTATTTATGAGTTCTTTTGAATTAAGTACATAATATATCGTATTTTCACACTAAAAGTACTTATATGATTTTATTCTTATCATGCTAATAATTTCAAGTATGTACAAACTCTCAGATATAAGTTGATAATTCTATTGTACAAACATGTTAGATTCCATAACAATGAAAAATTAATAAATATTTTCATATCAAATAATGATTCATCTATATCCCAAAATATGCGCCTGTGTCTCACAATTATCACTTTTTATTATGCCAGAATAAGGTATAATTTTTTAAATTATCTTTTTAATTTTCAAATCAACTCACTTAAAGTAATGATCTGACATTATAACATTTTACTGCTAATTATTAAATACTAAAAATGTTTATAGAATTTAAGATTATCAAAATTATAACCAACGTTTTGTTTAAGTTGGAACATTGGTTGTGGGTGTACAAATTTTCTTCTTCTTTGTTTGTGGTTGTGGGTAAAAATCTATTTTATTTTATTGGTTAGTATTTTAGGAAAGTATGAATCTAATTTTTTTTTCTTATATTAAATAAATAAATAGAGTACTACTACTAACATATTTCATTTTTTTCAATAATTAAAGAGTTTCCAATTACTAAAACAATTTCAGATACTACTAAATGGTTTCCTATCCTCAATGGAGTCTTTTACTTAATAAATTCAATTGATAATTATTGCTAATTAATTATTAATAGTAAGAATTTATTTCTACTTAATTATTTATTATTACTAAGGATTTACTTGTTTACACTTTGATATTATTTATCACTTCCATTACTTTCAAGTTACA
This sequence comes from Buddleja alternifolia, assembly GCA_019426215.1. NCBI lineage: Eukaryota > Viridiplantae > Streptophyta > Magnoliopsida > Lamiales > Scrophulariaceae > Buddleja > Buddleja alternifolia. The sequence continues at coordinate 1,498,923 of CM033395.1, forward strand.
AGAGATTCTCTAAACTTTTCGTGTAGAACATAAAAATGGTTATAATTTAAATAAATAATTATGAAACTTATGTCAAACATTTATTAGCAAATACATCTAATTAGTAGTTTACTGATAGTTGTTTGAGAGAATAATTGATTTTTTATCAATGTAACATAGTTAATTTTTTATTTTATTTGTTTAATCATTTAATATCAATACGTCCTTAACTTGATTTGATATGAATGTAAAATACTTTTTGTATTATTTTGTAGCATGTTCGTAAATATCATAAAAAATTTATTTGTGTTTCTTGGTTTGCACTAACTTGTCTTTGCCTACTTGTATCCTCACATGTAGTTTCAGTTTTTTCCTATCACTTTTTTCTAATAATGTAGAGAATATAATATTTATTTGTATATTTCTATATGCTCTAACATAGGGTATATCCCGTGATATCATACTATGTCGACGGAATCACTACCAACATCAAATTATATAAGTGTACTCATATCTATGGATCCTTTTCAAAATATTAAATATAAAGTACATTCATATTCTCAAATCTCACTCAAGTTACTTATTTGATTTTATTTTTCATGTATATTTTTATATTTGTTATTTATTCTAAAATTTCAAGACACATGAACTTCGAAATATAAGATGATAATGCGCTTTTGCAAGTATATTGTAGTTTTGACTTATAAATTTTCATATACATAGATTGAAAAAGCTTAAGTGTTAAAAAATTTATGTAAAAATAGTGATTCATCAATATTTTCAAATTCAAGTCTATGCTTTTAGTATCAAATATAATGCTCCATGTGTTTTATCAAAATTACTTATTCTTTTTTTCTTGTGGGACATGCCAAGATAAGATTTCATTCCGTAAAGTGATCTTTTTTTCTTTTAAATTACTCACTTAAAATATTGAGTACTGATCTCACATTAATAACGATTAGCCGCTATAAAATATTAAAAATTATATTTTTAAATCTCATTTAAAACTTAAAGTTTGTTAAATTGGGCTTATAAAATTGGGATGAAATTAGTCATACGTTAAATGCGGGAACTTTTGTTTTTACTTCATTTTTCTTTTATCACATTTCTAAACACCTTACCTGAAAAGTTATAAATTAAAGAATTCTATTATACCTTTTATTACAAGTTCTCATGAATAATTAAATTTTTTGAGCACATTGTCTATATAGTTCTAGACAATCTAGAAATTTAAACATTTCCTTTAACTAAATAGTTCCCTACAATTAAGAGTTTTTCCTCAATCAATCTCTATCATATTTTTATATAATTAATAAACCATTATTATGTTAATTTAAGATATATCACAAGACATGCAATGTCTTGATCTATTTGAATGTACAATAAACTTTAAAAAGGATATGAGTACTTTCCTAGCATTTATATGACCATTAATTTAAATATCTTTTGTAATTTGTCATGAACATCGTATTTTCTTACTTGAACAAATAAGTAAATTTATTTCTTCTGTCTTATCACTTTTCTAATAATGTAAAATATATAATATCAGTTTTCATATTTATATATGTAGTAACATAGTATATTCTTTAAACAATATTTTAAAGCAAAATAAGTATAAAATTTATATTACGTAAGAAAATGCATATCTATAAATTTTCTTAAAAAAGTTAAATGCAGAGCACATCACATTCTAGATTAAGTTACTTATTTGGTATTAATTTCTTTTACACTCTTACAATTGTTATTGATTCTAATTAATAACTTTAAACACGTGAACTTTTAACACGTATACAGAATGGTAATCCACATGTATACAAAATGGTAATCCTTTTGAATGTCATAGTCTTTATTTTATTTTATTTTTTACCTATTAACGTCATAGGAAAGTAAATGGAATTTTACCCACAATTGCCAATAAGAAACATAAAAGATTTTCAAACCCTTAGACATCGTTTCAATATTTCTGAAAGAAAAGTGGAATTTGCTATTGATTTTGATGCGTTAAATTTTATTATTGTGGTTAGTTACTTTGATCAGAAGCATTGAAGGAAACTTTAATTTTAAAAGTTATACCTTATACTATTGGCACTTCCGAAAAAGAATGAAATGTGTTATGATTTTTCATCATACATAGAATAAGAGTTGGAAAAATGAATAACTACGTAATGTAATTGGATATCTACTACTAAATGTAATTGGACTCCTACTACTATATGGTTTCTACTACTCAATGGATTCTTTAATTTATTAATAAATTCAGGTATTAATTATTTATTATTAATAGTAAGGGTGAGTATGAAAGTCTTTTCACAGTGGAACAAACAATTGAGTTATTCACACATTTATATAGGGTTAGATAGATAGATATATATATCTTGAGATAAACTTATTTGCTAGTGGTAATATTTGCCTTTATTATGCATTCTTGGTATTATAGATATTTGAGATTTAGAATTACATCTAATGGACACAAGACTGCATTCTTTATAGATATGTGGATGAAAAGATCTACATGAGAATGCTTTGAAGATTTCATAGGCAGGGCCCAAAAAAGTAAAGTTTGTGAATTTAAAACTTTTGTGGCCAGAATCAGTCTTCAAAATAATGATATATGAGATTATATGAATATATGATCTTATACGTGTGTCTTCATCTTTATAGTTGTAGATTGTAGACCATTATTTTCTTGTCCGAAAGTCCATTAAGATGTTTGAAATTCTATCTCTTTGTTGGTAGAATCTTAATAACCAGGATGAGAAGGAGTACGTTAAGCCATTGAGAACGGTTTTCCTTTAACTTACGAAGTAGAGAACATGATGAGTAAAATATTCAATTTGATGTTAACATCTATATAAATCGTACAAGATGAATCTTGCTCAATATCAAGATCCATGATAGAGTTTGTGTAGTACGATTTATAATGGATAGTTATGAGCTCATCACTACTCTCACAACATAAAGTTGTAACCTTGAAATGTGTCCAGAAATTCCAAATAGAAATGTGTAGAGCACCATATTCTAATAGGTTTTCTTTGGATCTTGATATACAATGTGACTTGTATTCACTCCAATACTGGTTACGCCATGGGTTATAAGGTATCGTCCAATTCTAGTGTGAGGTATTGGACAATATCTGTCAAACACTGCAGATAATTTCCTTGGTATGGAGAAAACTGTTGAAACAATACACATATATAGGTTTAGGAGGGGATATAGATAAGTATGATTCTACCTCTGAATTCGCTTCTATTAGAATGCTGACTTTTGAAGTAGCAAGTAGCAAACTTGTGTAACATTGTGCATAGATGAAATATAATTTGTGGTACATACATATGCACTATGGAAAAATGTTTGGTTGAACTTGTTTTACATAATGTGGGAGTTTTAAGCAGTTATGTGGCAGTTGTGATTATATAAATATCATGATAAATAACCAGCTATTGCTTACATAAGAGGTCTTATTGTTTACCTATTGCTGTAAATATGAACATAAGACACAAAATATAATTTTTTCAGAGATATCAATTTAAACCAATGAGTGGTTTTACAACAAGTATCTATGCATTTAGAAGTGGCTAAGGTTATTGCTTAACCATAATCTAGAGATTTATTTGTTGGTCAAGCCGGATCTACAAGATTGCGTACAATGTGATCCTTTTTTGAGCTTGAGAAGGTTCATAGAGATTTATGCCCATAAAGTATTGACATTTGAAAGATATGCTTTCTAAGCATGTTTGTGATGATATATATTCATTGTCTAAAGGAATGTCAAATAAGTTGAGATTGATTCTCTCATACGAGCAATCGCCTCTGACATTAAGTAATGTGCATAGATGAGGCATTTTTGATTTTATGGCACACGAAATCATACGTAGAGATGATGTCGCCTTGATAGATAATTAAGATAAGATTACTATTATGAATTTAAGCAATCATAATGGATTCCCACCATCCATTGACATATCTTATGGCCAGATGTGAGTTTTTTCTTGAGTTTGATGATTGGTAGAAAACAAAAAGAAAAAGAAAAACTCAGGTTAAGTGTCGGGGTGCACTTGGACCAAGATCTGTACAATGTAATATTATGAATGAATAACATACACTTCCTAGAAGGAAGAAATGCACCATAGCACATGTTTCATACCATGTGTGTCTATGTGACCATAGGTAATGAGTGAATAGATCCCTGCTTACTCATTGTGTGGGATCCAGAGGTTTATATAGCGTGATTAAGTACCATTATGACTTTCAAGTGATTGTCGAGACTTTAATTTGGTGTTGCTACTTTAACATATTTTCAATAGCCATGAATGATTCGGCAATGCGGGACATGATAAGGAAATCAGTCTTTTAAGGATGATAGATTCAAGTCATTCGACAATGAATGAGTATGCTCTTATATCATATGAAGGGTCAGGGATACTCAGATTGGTGTGGTAAATGAAGTCTGGGGTATAATAAGATATTATGTCCTGGTACTTTGAGAAATTGAATTGTTATATATTTTTCACTAGTGTATGACATTAAAGCTCTATATGTACTGTTAGGAATTTCATGTTAGATGTTTTGATGATGACAATTAGGATTTTATGTTAGACCCTAATATATGTAAGTTTGATTGTAGTAGAAATCATGTATAAGCTTTGAAGCGTTAGATTTGTAATAGGCTTTATAGGCTTCGTTTTATTTTATTCTAGATTGTTAGGCCAAGTATTCTTAGACTGAGCGTCTGATAATTTCTGAGTGAGTTTATCAGTAGTTTAGGTTGAAGACTCAAGCGCGTGAAGTCTGAATGAAGATGAAGATTCCAAGCGTCTAAGTGACCAGCTATAACAAGCGTCACTTATAGGATAGAAGTAATTCAAAGATGAATGAGCGTCTATCATTGACTGATTTCACCTGAATTTATTTCTAAATCCAGAAGGAGTTTAATGCAAATATTCTCAGTGCATTAAGTGCCAACGGACATTTAATTCAAATGCATTAAATGCTGATAAGAGCATTAAATGTGATAAGCTCTTTCAGATGTACGGAGAAGCCACCCTATTGGACTGCCAACTTTCACAGACTGCAGCACCAACTTTTGTGCAGCAAATTTTCAGGAAAAAGGACAAAAGTTGTTCACTCGCGGAAGTGAGAGACACGCGCCTGTGCATGTGTCAAACAAACACATTTTCCAAGATTGCCTATAAATAGGACTTCAACAACAAGCTAAAACAACACGATAATTCCAAGCCAAATTGCTGTTGCGTTGAAGTCTCATTCCTTAAATTCTCAAAAAAGCCAGAATTTTCAAGGCAAACATTCTCCTTGTTTTCTTCAATTCCTGAGACAGTCAACCAAATATCTCAAACATTCTTTTCGTAGAAACCTACATTACTATTGAGATATTCCCAGTTGTTTGAACTTTATCAAAATCAAACAAACCGTTTAGAAAAACCTCATCCAAGCCTCGCGATCTGTGTGAAGTCGAAGTTGGATACTTGCATTATTTCTGAGTGAAAGAAGCAAGAGGATAGAAGTGTCTTGGAGCAGAAATCTGTGTGATCAAGGAGCTCAAGTCATCAACATCCATCTCTCCCTAATTTGTAGAGGTTTCTGTGTAATCCTTTGAGAATCATCTTAGTGGATTTCCTCTGAGTGTTCAAGGAGAAGAAGTACGTAGTTGGGATTACACCACCCAACGAACCTTACAAATATTGTGTTCTTTACTTTACAGTTATTTTTCATATTGTTATATCATTGCATAAATCTGTTAAGTAAAACTCAAGTGAACGCTAAGCAACTAAGGAACCGTTTGTGACGCTAAAGCTTTCTATCAAGAAGACCATAAAATCAATTTCGCTGTGCTAACACTGATCAAAGAAGTGAACGCTTAAACCTATTTGGTTATAGTATTCAAATCTTGAAGTCTAAGTTAACTTTCTAAAAACAGTCTTCATTAGACGCTCAAGTCAAGCGCCTATTTTTCAAGTGTCCAACAAATTTCTATACGAATCTTTTTGAAGTCGAAAAAGACTTCAGGGTCTATTCAAACCCTCCTTCTAGACCCTTTCGTATGCCACTTGGGACCAACATGTACGTGTTCGTTGGTCGCACAACCCATTCACTTGTATGAAGATTGTGAGTATATGACTACGATGACGTATACTTGTGTCTAACCCTCATGTGCAAGATGTTAGAAATCGGGGATGGGCATGGTCTTAAATTTCCTCCAAAATGTCGAAATTTTGACCGAAATTTTGGATTTTCGAGGGTCTCAAAGCGAAATCTCACGTTCGATCCAATTTTGCAGAATATCTACCGAATTTTTTTAAAACTTTAGTCGAAACCCGAAATTTTTCGAAATTTAAAATAAAAAAATTACTATGTTAAATATCTATCGAAATTTCCCAAATTTTTCAAAATTTAAAATAATATTTAATTATTTATTTTTAAATAAGATTCAAAATGAGTCCATACCAACATTTAATGTCATGGGCTGAATACTATCAATATTTAACTAATAATTTGTACATGCAGAAAGTGGAGGAAAGAGAGGTCCCCACAATTGTGCCCAACAGTACCTCGAGGGATTAGTCTAGAACCTCCGGATTAGAGGACACCTTGGGAAACCAAAAGAAAAAAAAGAGAGATCAATGATAGCGATTTCGATCTTCCGATAAACTCAATGTGGTTTTAAATGACGATTTGTATTAAAATTATGGTACTTTGTTTTAATGAAGTTCCTAGGAGATTATGTTATGCTTTATTCTCAAATCATATTTGTTTTATATTTTTCGTCACAAATTTTAGTCATACTACTTAACAAAATTTACTATACATATATTATATATACAATATTATTTATGCAAAAGATGCATAATTAGGATAATTAAAGTTATCTACATTTTTATTGAAAATTTTCAAGTATTTCTATAAATTTTCATGATTTCTCTAAAATCGAAATTTTAGATATCCCTGAAATTTTCTAAATTTACTACTCTGAAATCGGCCTTGAAACCGAAATTTAATACCTTGGGTATGGGTCGCCATGAGGGCTGATCCGACCCAAATTTTGGACATAAAATGGAGGGAATGTTTTTGTTCCATTTGAATTTGAAGTGGAAGTTAACATTTCTACAGACTAGCGGCGTGGGCACACTTGTTGCGTGTGCAAATAAAATAATTTTACATGCAAATAAAACAATTTAATAAAATTTAAACAGTTAATATAATGTGAAAGACAGTACCAAATGACATGTTAGTCAATAAAATGTCACTTTTTTTCCAATAAATTACATAATCGCATACTCATAAAATTCTTTCAAAAATCACACACAATTTTTGTTTAATGAAATAATAAATTAATCCTCCTCTAGACAATAATGTGTGACTGGATATTTTAATTCTATTCATTATAAGATCTAATAAATCAAAGGATGTTATGATCATGCTTGCACTTCTTTATTAAAAATTTGCAGCCAAAAGAAAATAAAAACAATATGTTTAAAATATTAAAATTGTGTGAACCTTCCTCTGCTTCATTTGTTTTTTCTTTCCTCAGCATTCTTCACATTCTGCCAACATCATTGCATTTTCAGTTCTATCTTGGTTGTGGTTTGTCAATTGTCAACGACATTTTGTATACTAGCGTCCGGGGCACACTCGATGAGTGTGCATAAATTTTTTTAGACATATTCGATGCATTTATGTATATGCGATACTTGTAGGAAATAAATTCTCTGAAACGATATATTTTAATATAAGAAAAGAAATAGTGCATGATTAAGAAAGTTGAAAACAAATTCACATTTGGACAAATTTATACCCAAATGCGAAGAACATGAAGCTATTTACATCATTATATACAAAAAAAGATGATTATTTACAATACAAATAGAGCTTTGGGAGTGGTACTACAAATCTGCACAACAAACTTTTGTTGCGGACCTGCATTAATTAGATGAAAATATAAATGTCATTTATAGGTTTGTATGAATATAACATATTTCATCTTAAAAAGAAACATAAAATTACCTCATAGCGTCTTTGAAATTACACTTGTATTCTTTGACATCCGCGCACCACTTTTGATAACGTATTTTGAAGTACTGAAATGAAAATAAGAATTTAATCATAATAAGATTATATAGTAATAAATATAATTTTGTAAATAATAAGAGTTATTTTCTTTAAATATTATTTATACCACTTTTAAGTCGTCATCATTAGCATCTCCATCTTCTTTCCTATTAAAAAAAATATATTTATCAAAACATACAATTTTTCCAAAATTATGCATAAAGGTAAATATCATACCTAAAGAAAGTCTTCTCATCTCTATTTCTTCTTTTTGTTATGTTTTTCTGTCAATTATATTAGCAAAAATATGTTTAAGGTAATATATTTGTGACAATGTAGATTTTTGAAAATTATTGATAAGTCTAGGTTTTATACCTTTGCGACGTCCTCTTCTTCTTTCGAAGATGTGCTTTCTTCCCTGTAAAAATAAGTTTCACAGTTAAAATTATCAGCAATACTTTCAAATAATACTACAATGAACAACATCAGCTTGCCTTTGTTTCCTTAGTACTCGTAAGATCCATCTTCCTAAATCCTTTCCGTTTACCCCACAATTGTTTTCCAACCTGGACTCAATATTTGCATTTTGGAAGGCTGCATAGTTTTAATTTTATTTATGAAAAACAATATCATAAGTTTTTAATTTAGAAACTTTCCATTTAAGCAATAAGTATGAAATTTTCGAGGGATTATATTGCATACCCTTATAGGTGGATTTTGTAGCTGAGATTCCTTCCACATATACCATGCTACCATCTGTTCGTCCAATTCTTGGATGCATGTGGCAGCAGCCGGAACATAAAATCTAGTTACGAACGAAGAAGTGCCTGCAATAAGCTAGTGAGAAAATCACCAAGTGTGTGTACATCAAAACAACTTCGTCTATATTTTCTATTGATTCTTCAAATTTTTAATTTATACATGTATACAAAGTTTATAAGTAAAAGTTTACATTTAAAGTAATTGTTAAAGCGAGTACTTACGGACGCTTGATCATCGGTTGGACGGTAGTAAAACATCTTTGTAAACTACATTTCTTGTATACACACCTTGTCGGCGATCTAATTTTCCATTCTTGACTAAGACTTTTGTTGTGTTTTGTGACACCCCTCTTGACAATCCTACATACAGTTGTCCATGACTGAAAACATGATTTCGCAAAAAAATTCCAACGTTTGGTATTGTTTGACCTTGTGATTTGTTTATCGTCAGAGCAAAGCTTAATCTTATTGGAAATTGCGCACGTGTCAGCACAAATGGCAAGCCAGAGTTCTCTTCACTTTTCAAAGGCATCCGATGCAGAAAATATCTTGTACCTTTATGGGGCCCTGTAATTATCTCTGCATCGATAAAGTTTCTTCCAAGATTACGACATATTAGCCTTGTGCCATTACATAGTCCAAGTTCGGGAGCAACATTCCTCAAAAGCATTATAGGACAACCTCTTTTCAATGTGAGCTTATGTGGAGGCAAACCACTTGGACTAAGAGAGTTTAAGAACTCCTCTTGATAAAGATTGTTTCGGTCATCATCAACTGAATCCCAGGATGAATACACCTTTTCTTCACCAGGAAATAAATCTATTAGCTTTTCATTAATCTTATCAACATCTACATTTTTTGGAGTGATAATGGCCCTGCCTACCATGTAGTTTGCGTCATTAACATGTTCAATCATATTTGGAAAAACTGAATCAATCAACTGGTAGAGTGATTGTTCACCTTCCCATGGTATAACCATTGATTGAGGCAACTGTATAAAATCACCATTAAAAGTACGTTGCAACCCATCACCAACTTGAAGCAAAAACTGTGAGAAGTCTTCATCTTCTACAGATCTCATATTTTGCTGAAGATGTATAATTTTTACATCATTCCAAAATGTAGATCTTGAAATGCTTGAAGCAATTTGTTGTCTAATTGACCCTCCTTTCACTACTGGTAATACTTGTCTGAAATCTCCACCAAATATCATATTTTTCCCCCCAAATGGCAAATTGTTTTCCATTATATCTTTAAATGAATTGTTCACAGATTCAAAAGCATAGCGATTTGCCATTGGTGCTTCATCCCAAACTACAGCGGTTGCACGTCTGATCAACTCAGCTAGATCAGTTTGCTTATTAATTTTACAGAAGCTGCCTGCAGTTGGTTTAAGAGGAATTTTTAGACATGAATGTGCTGTTCTTCCTCCTGGTAATAATGTTGCAGCTATCCCAGAAGTTGCTACTGCAATAACAATACGACCATTCTTCCTCAGATAAGCCAATAAAGCTCTATATAAAAATGTCTTTCCAGTTCCTCCTGGCCCATCAATGAAAAAAAGTGATGGTTGGTTATGCATAATACTTGTCATGATTGTTTCAAATGCAACTTTTTGATAAGGATTCAGCATTTGGACAGCTAGCAAGTCTCCTTCAGGAATATGAACAGACAACTCATCTTCTACTATTCTGGGAAGTGGTGAATTGTTGGTAAAGGTCTCACTGATTGCTGGCAGATCAAATTCAGTGATTTTCCTTTTGTATTGATGCAACAATCTTCTTAGCTCGAGTAGTAGCGTATTGGTAATGGTGAAAGTATTAGATGAACTGGAGTTTACATAATCTTCAACCATATAAGAGTAGAACTCATCCCATAATTGCCGAACTCCAGTGGGTTGGCAGAACACCAATATTGAAACAAATAATCTTCTCAAAGAGCATGGCATTCTAACAGAACATGCTTCTCGCAAACATTGGACTATATAATCATCTTGTTGAAGCAATCCTCTTTTTTCAGCAGCCTCTTTAAATGTATCATATGTAACCCCATTTACAGTTAGCAATTCTTGAAAAGATCGAGGTCCCCTAACATGATTTAGAAGAATGCGTTCATAAAATCTTTCACCTTCTGATGGAGATACTATATATATCCTTCCAATGACTTTATTTTGACTTGTACGTGCCACCCAAACTTTTTGTGATTTATTCCATGTAAAGTGTTCTGGAAATTCTCGATATAAGTACTTTCCAGTCAAGGAAGGATCACAATTCATTTTGAAAAACTCAGTGAGCATTGTCTTTGAATTATGGTCATCATCCAAGATGTCACTTATAGACTGATGAGAATTAAAATTCACTGAATGCTGATTTGGCAAATGTACTTGTAGTCTAATGACGGACGGGTACATTCTACTCATAGTGAACTCAAAAATTCGCCAAAATGCTTCTGGTGCGGAAATCCATCTTCCATCCACAAATTGTTGAATTTCATCATGGTTTTGCCCACTACGTAACTCAAAAGCGACTCGATCTGGACCCTTATGAATGTACTTATATATATACTTTACACCTTTGATCCCGCCACATACTTCAACATTAATATGACAATCATACTTCAAAAGAAGCCATGGATTATATGGCACAACCCAACCATTATCGACCATCACTGTATCATTACCAATCAATGGTACTGGTACACCTTCACGTCTTCTATATACTGGGTATGAGTTATTCCCTCGAGACGTGTGTGGAGCAAATGGTTTTGGAAAATTCTTTTTGCATTTGCCTTCTTTCATGCATGGGGATTGATTGTTGTTAGAGCCACATGGGCCATGAATCATATGTCGAAGGACTGCTTCATATAAAGCAGGCTCTTCTTCTTTTGAAGGTATCTCGGCACGAACAACTTCATCGAAGTCATCTGGAGTACGCAACTTATCTCTATTCTCAAATATAACCAAAAGATGACCATGCGGTAGCCCTCTTTTTTGGTATTCAATTACATAAGAATAAGCACGTACCTTCCCCAAAACTCCCCTGTCCACTATGTCCTTTTTGAATTCGTCAAACTTTGCTCGGAACACTCGTGTAATCAAATCTGGACGGTCTTGAGGTGTTTGAAATGGGAGTAATTCATTTCTTATCTCTTTCCAGTTAGGGTTGCACGTCATCGTCAACATCAAATCTGGTTTTCCATATGTTTGCACCAGAGACATGGCATCTTGATAGCGTTGGTACATATCGCGTGGACTTCCAACAAAAAATGATGGAAGTACTGTTCTGTGACCAACATTGCCTAAAAGAAATTTAATTAGAAATATATCTAAAATGCACGTCAATAGCACTTTAAATTTCTAGAGTACAATACCTGCATTATTTTCACCACCATGTAAGCAGTCTTGAAGTCCTTGATAAAGTTCAGACCGGATATTATGTTGATTTTGACGTACCCATCTTAGTCTTTGGCTTTCAATTTTTACATAATTGTCTACCACATATTGTTGCAATAGACGTCCGCCATAAAGTAGAAGGGATGGATTATTTTCTCGTATCTATCACAAAAAATTAACACGTGTTCACTATACCACGTTAGGGTTTGAAGTGATGAAAAATTACGTGCATAATAAGAGTGTAGATAATGTGTATCTAGGACATATGTACTTTCTATTGTAGTTTACCAACCTGTAGCATGTAGGCATAAAAATCTCGACACGTCAAACGTGTTCCATCAGTATTTCGGCTATTTATATCCCAACCATACGTACCATATGGCAAAAGTAAAGGATATTGTAAAGGGTCATAATAGCCGACAACATCTTGTATATTCATTAACCCCCCATTGATACCTTCAACAATAATGTCCCTAGTATTTATGTTATCTATGCCTTCATTGTCAACAATAACGGCTGCAACTTGTGATGTTGTTGGAAGACTGTACTGATGCTGATTAGGTGCTTGTTGTTTGATGAGAAGTCGACAATGAGGTATATCTTCCCGTTGGCCAAGTTGCCTAAACACATGAACAAATGGATTATATTGATCAAGAATCCTTTGTATTGTCCTCAACAATTCCCTTCTCAATTCTTGATTTTCTAATAGTCGGTTGTCTATTTCATGCTCAGTGTCTACAATCCACACTTGAATATACCTCGGTCTACTATTTGGGGCTGGAAGAAGAGTTCCTATTCGATGATATACACAACCATGAGCACGAAATGTATATATCCCTTGTCCACCAGTTGCCAAGTTCTCATCTACATGTACTCCCATGGATGTGAAGGAGAAAACATGATTGTAAGCTCGAATATATTGTCTGAAATGTCGCCCTTCTGCATTGTTTGCGGTGAAGAGTTCTCGTAACTCAACTGGTGACGGTATTGGATGTAGTGATGTACGTCCATTTCGACAACAAAGTTGAGACGTTTCACCTTCAAACAATGTGGCTCCACAATGTTGACATTTCCTTGGATCATGTAACTGAAACCTGACATATCCATTTCTTTCATGGAAATTTCTAGCCAAGTTATGATATCGGCGCGGCCGAGCTGAACGATGCACAGTGGTGCTCGCTCTATTTTGTTGGCCAATATCATGAGTATCCAAGTGGGTAACACGACGTGAGACTGCATTACATTAGACATAATAAGATTTTATAAAAATATATTTTTCAACTTTGTTTATTCCATTTAATGGAAGAGAAATATATATTTGTAATTTGTACTATTATTACTTGGTAATTAATTCCGTATAACACTCTTCTATGTAGTGTCTTTTGAGTCAAAGCACCAAATATACCCATAACCTATTAATTATTTTTGAACTTTTTTTAGTTTGGTAAAATTAAGAGAGAATTTACCAATCAATTTTCACTACTAATATTTATTATCGTCTTTTTATTTATTTATTATAGATAGAAATTATTGAAGCTAATAAATAAGAGTTATTTATTATAGAAATTAACATAGGAAAGGAAATGAAAAAGAAAAAGTGAAAGAAACAGAGTGTACATGGAAGCACACACTTCTTTTGTCAGTGGTATCTTTTCTGTTGGTCCCAAGTGGCATACGAAAGGGTCTAGAAGGGGGGGGGTTGAATAGACCCTGAAGTCTTTTTCGACTTCACAAAACTTTTCGTATCAATTTTGAAATATTTGAACGCTTGAGAAAAGATAACTTAGATTTAATGATTTCAACGATTACCAAAGTAGGGTAACGTTTCAATCACTTCATCAGGGTTAGCACAGCGGAAATGTTTTTATAGCTTAGCGTTCATTTTAACCAATTAGTCGCTTTGCAATTTTACTTGTCTTTTTCAGAATAATATGAAGTGAATAATATAAGACAATAAAATACATGACACAATAATTTGTAAGGTTCGTTGGGTGGTGTAATCCCAACTACGTCCTTCTTCTCCTTTTCACTCGGAGGAAATCCACTAAAATGATTCTCAAAGAATCACACAGAATCTTCTACAAATTAGGGAGAGAGGTGAAGACGATCTCGAGCTCCTTGATCACACAGATTTCAGCTCCAATAAAGATCTTCTCCAAGATGGCCTTGAGCTCCTTGATCACACAGACTTCAGCTCCAATAAAGACCTTTCTTCAACAAGCTTCTCTTACTCAAAAATACTGCTTGTGGAAGTCAACAATCTTTCTCACTCAGATGAAAGGTGTTGAGGGTTTATTATAACAGGTTTGTTTGATGTTGGGAAGTTCAAACAACTTGGGATATCTCAATAATAATGTGGGGTTCTTCTTGGAAGATGTTTGAGATATCGGGTGACTGTCTGGAATATATTTGAGAAGCTTGAAGGATTTTGGCTATGGGGTTTGCAAGCTTTTCTCTCAAATTATTTCTCAGCTCTCTTTCACATTTACGCCTTTTTTTTTTACGCACTTTATTTCACAGAGATAGCTGAAGGGTACTATTTATAGAGAATTTTGGGATTTGTCCGTTGGACACAAGTCAGGCGCGTGTCTCTCACACAGAGCTTCAAATAGTCCCTTTTCTGACATTCCTTAATTTCTGCTGATTCCTATTGGACAGGAGCAGGTTTAAATTCTGAAAAGCTGACAGTCTAGTCAACAAAGGTGGCTTGTCCACAAGTCATACTGTCTTGTTTGCTTTTAATGCACTTATCAAGCATTTAATGCATTTTGAATTTATTTCCCGTTGGAAATAAATATCCGTTGGTGATTGCATTTCAGTCTTTGATAACTTGGGTTTTATCTTCAGGAAAATCTGAACGCTGTTCGCTTGAATAGTGATCGCTTGAACAGTAATACTATTCACTTGAATAGTGGTCGCTTGAATAGTAAGCGCTTGAATAGTGGGCGCTTGAACAGTAACACTATTCTGAAGACGCTTGACTACTGTTCACTTGAATAGTAGCGCTTGAACAGATTCCTGAAATAATTCCTTAGCGTTTGACAGACGCTCAAAGCAAATCTTTATCTTCTCTGGACTTCAGACGTTGATCTTCAACTTCATCCTTGATAGACTCACTCAGAATTCTATCAGTGACTTGGTATTAAATACTTAGTCTAAAATCTATAAAGATAAAAATTACAAGCCTAACAAACTAACAAACTTTCAAATGCTTATACAAGTTTTCTATGAAAGTATAAACTTACATTCTTTTGGGGTCTAACATGAAATCCTATCTTGTCATCATCAAAACATCTAACATGAAATTCCTAACAATTTCCCCCTTTTTGATGATGTCAAGACCTTAACTCTTATAACTCTTTTATAGTTTAAGAATTCAAAGAAAAGCCCAAAATAAAATAAGTTAGCGTTTGGAAAGTTAGATAAATTAGCTAATGTTAGATTAGCTTCAACAAGATGTTTCAGCAATAAATCATTCATTCATATATATAGAATTGAAAACGTATATGATTTATACTGAAACAATGATTACCTTCTTTTTCTTTCCCTTTCTTTCTTTTTTTAAAAAGCTTTTCTTTCTCTTCTTTTTAGAAAGCTTTTTCTTTCTCTTTCTTCCTTTTCAAAAAGGCTTTTTCCTTTTGGTCTCCTTAAACTGCTTTTCTTTCTCTTCTTCCCCCTTCTTGGCATCATCAAGGGAAGGCTGCAGTTCAAGTGATACATACTAGAAGAGGAGGACCAGTTGGTGTGGGGAAAAACTCGGCCACTTCTATCGACCGTTCAGCGTCCACAGTCACATCCACGTCTAGACGAACAGTGAAAGAAAAATAATATCTTCTAGTGAATTCCACAGTCACATCCACGTCTGGACGGACAGTGAAAAAATTTTCTAGAGATTTCCACCACCATTGATACCACTTGGTGGTAAATCAACAACCAACTATGTTTGGCCTCTAGTTCTCTCGTAATTATTAATTTATATATATATATATATATATATATGTATATTTTAAATTATGCATGAATTTTATAAAAGTTTATATTAAGTGTTAAAGGGAATATGTTCAACGCTTAACATATACTACTTGTTAAAATGATATCACTTGTTGTAAGATTTATGTTGACGCTTGAAATTAAATCTTTTTATGTTTGAGCGTCCAACATATCATGCACAAATAACGATAAGCGTTGATGACCGATGCATATGAAAACATTTTTTTTTTTTTTTTATCATTGACGCTTATACATATGTACAAGTACAATTTTAAGGTTCCCCCTAAATTTGATAACTTGTAACAATTTTGAAAACGCTTTTAGACAAAATAATAAAGTGAATTCCCCCTACATTATATGTCTAATGAAAATATGATGCATAATGATTAAGCGTTTAAATCATTCATACCTCGTCTTGGAATGAAGAACAGGATTTTCTCTTTTCATATCTTAGAAATTTCTTGAATTTCTTGACCAATAAGTTCATTTCCTTTTCTTCACTCGATTCTGTCGCTTCCGCCTCACTGACTGATTTTCCCTTGTTTTTAATGTTGGCGCTTAAAGCTCCGGATTCAGTCACTGAAGTCGACTTGTCGTTGATTGCACCCAATTCGAATTCAAAAGTCCTTAGCTCCGAAAACACATGCTCTGGAGTTAGAATCTCCAACATCTGTGATTCTCTCATGGCAGTTGTCTTCATCAAAAATCTACTGGGAAGACTTCTGAATATCTTGTTGACCATTTCCTTGTTGGTCAATTCCATGCCTAGTGACGCTAACTCTGTAATGAGCGAAGTGAATCTCGCGTCTAATTGTTCTAGCGTCTCATTGGGCTGCATCTTAAAACCATTAAATCTTTCCTTGGCAATAGAAAGCTTGTTTTCCTTAATTTGTGCTGAGCCACCACATATTATAGCCAACTTATCCCATATTTCCTTAGTCGTTTTACAAGACTTAACTTTGTTGAATAAGTTGTCATTGTCACCAATGGCTGTATATAGAGCGTTCCTCCCAACATTGTCCAAATTAGTTCTTCGGCGCTCATCTGGGGACCATTCATGTTTAGGTTTCGCTACATAATCGCCAGGTGTTGCTTCTGTAGCTCCAGGCGCTCTAGTGATGACTTTGAGAATTTGAATCGGACCATATGACATAATATCACACATTTCATCATTACACGAACACAAATAAGTAAACGCTTTGACCTTCCATGAGTCATAATTTGACTCGGTCAACTTAGGAACTCTAGCAAATGCCATGGAAAAAAGAATTTAAAGCAACTAATTTTTTTTTTTTTTTTTTTTTTTAAAAAAAGAAAGGATCTGAACAAGCAGTTACGCTTGGAAACGCTTAGGTTTCAACTTCAACCGCTCTGATACCACTTGTTGGTCCCAAGTGGCATACGAAAGGGTCTAGAAGGGGGGGGTTGAATAGACCCTGAAGTCTTTTTCGACTTCACAAAACTTTTCGTATCAATTTTGAAATATTTGAACGCTTGAGAAAAGATAACTTAGATTTAATGATTTCAACGATTACCAAAGTAGGGTAACGTTTCAATCACTTCATCAGGGTTAGCACAGCGGAAATATTTTTATAGCTTAGCGTTCATTTTAACCAATTAGTCGCTTTGCAATTTTACTTGTCTTTTTCAGAATAATATGAAGTGAATAATATAAGACAATAAAATACATGACACAATAATTTGTAAGGTTCGTTGGGTGGTGTAATCCCAACTACGTCCTTCTTCTCCTTTTCACTCGGAGGAAATCCACTAAAATGATTCTCAAAGAATCACACAGAATCTTCTACAAATTAGGGAGAGAGGTGAAGACGATCTCGAGCTCCTTGATCACACAGATTTCAGCTCCAATAAAGATCTTCTCCAAGATGGCCTTGAGCTCCTTGATCACACAGACTTCAGCTCCAATAAAGACCTTTCTTCAACAAGCTTCTCTTACTCAAAAATACTGCTTGTGGAAGTCAACAATCTTTCTCACTCAGATGAAAGGTGTTGAGGGTTTATTGTAACAGGTTTGTTTGATGTTGGGAAGTTCAAACAACTTGGGATATCTCAATAATAATGTGGGGTTCTTCTTGGAAGATGTTTGAGATATCGGGTGACTGTCTGGAATATATTTGAGAAGCTTGAAGGATTTTGGCTATGGGGTTTGCAAGCTTTTCTCTCAAATTATTTCTCAGCTCTCTTTCACATTTACGCCTTTTTTTTTTACGCACTTTTTTTTTCACAGAGATAGCTGAAGGGTACTATTTATAGAGAATTTTGGGATTTGTCCGTTGGACACAAGTCAGGCGCGTGTCTCTCACACAGAGCTTCAAATAGTCCCTTTTCTGACATTCCTTAATTTCTGCTGATTCCTATTGGACAGGAGCAGGTTTAAATTCTGAAAAGCTGACAGTCTAGTCAACAAAGGTGGCTTGTCCACAAGTCATACTGTCTTGTTTGCTTTTAATGCACTTATCAAGCATTTAATGCATTTTGAATTTATTTCCCGTTGGAAATAAATATCCGTTGGTGATTGCATTTCAGTCTTTGATAACTTGGGTTTTATCTTCAGGAAAATCTGAACGCTGTTCGCTTGAATAGTGATCGCTTGAACAGTAATACTATTCACTTGAATAGTGGTCGCTTGAATAGTAAGCGCTTGAATAGTGGGCGCTTGAACAGTAACACTATTCTGAAGACGCTTGACTACTGTTCACTTGAATAGTAGCGCTTGAACAGATTCCTGAAATAATTCCTTAGCGTTTGACAGACGCTCAAAGCAAATCTTTATCTTCTCTTGACTTCAGACGTTGATCTTCAACTTCATCCTTGATAGACTCACTCAGAATTCTATCAGTGACTTGGTATTAAATACTTAGTCTAAAATCTATAAAGATAAAAATTACAAGCCTAACAAACTAACAAACTTTCAAATGCTTATACAAGTTTTCTATGAAAGTATAAACTTACATTCTTTTGGGGTCTAACATGAAATCCTATCTTGTCATCATCAAAACATCTAACATGAAATTCCTAACAATTTCCCCCTTTTTGATGATGTCAAGACCTTAACTCTTATAACTCTTTTATAGTTTAAGAATTCAAAGAAAAGCCCAAAATAAAATAAGTTAGCGTTTGGAAAGTTAGATAAATTAGCTAATGTTAGATTAGCTTCAACAAGATGTTTCAGCAATAAATCATTCATTCATATATATAGAATTGAAAACGTATATGATTTATACTGAAACAATGATTACCTTCTTTTTCTTTCCCTTTCTTTCTTTTTTTAAAAAGCTTTTCTTTCTCTTCTTTTTAGAAAGCTTTTTCTTTCTCTTTCTTCCTTTTCAAAAAGGCTTTTTCCTTTTGGTCTCCTTAAACTGCTTTTCTTTCTCTTCTTCCCCCTTCTTGGCATCATCAAGGGAAGGCTGCAGTTCAAGTGATACATACTAGAAGAGGAGGACCAGTTGGTGTGGGGAAAAACTCGGCCACTTCTATCGACCGTTCAGCGTCCACAGTCACATCCACGTCTAGACGAACAGTGAAAGAAAAATAATATCTTCTAGTGAATTCCACAGTCACATCCACGTCTGGACGGACAGTGAAAATTTTTTTCTTGAAGACGCTTGACTACTGTTCACTTGAATAGTAGCGCTTGAACAGATTCCTGAAATAATTCCTTAGCGTTTGACAGACGCTCAAAGCAAATCTTTATCTTCTCTTGACTTCAGACGTTGATCTTCAACTTCATCCTTGATAGACTCACTCAGAATTCTATCAGTGACTTGGTATTAAATACTTAGTCTAAAATCTATAAAGATAAAAATTACAAGCCTAACAAACTAACAAACTTTCAAATGCTTATACAAGTTTTCTATGAAAGTATAAACTTACATTCTTTTGGGGTCTAACATGAAATCCTATCTTGTCATCATCAAAACATCTAACATGAAATTCCTAACATTTTCGCATTTATTCATTTTACCAAGTGTCTCCCTACTTTGATATATAATACATACTTTATCTATCTTTTGTATATTTTCATACAATATATGAAATTAAGTTTTTTACAGGCAAAGGTATTTTACTGTTAGACAATAACTTTATTAGTTGATCCACTTTTCATGTAGTCACTGATCCATGTTGTAATTATTGATTCAACCTTTTCCTCTTAGTTTCTTACTTCCCATTATTTTTCTTTGTTAAATTCTATGTAAAAAAAATGCATTGTAATCCTTATTTTTCTTCGTTTCTTTAGTTTCTTATATATTCATTTGACTAATTTTGTTATAGAGCATAGTTCACATATAACGAAAACAATGTTTATTAAGATAGGGAAATGAATATTTTTCTATAATGTATTTCCACTTGAGCAATGTTAAATAATTTTATTTTATTAATGAAGAGTAATATACACTTTCTTTTGTGTTTCGACCGCTAGTAGTATATAATATAATATGTTGTTTAAATCTTAAAAAAAAATCATATATGTGACGATATTTATTTCACACTAAACAAAATAATATCAATATAATGTTCACTCAATTATATAGAGAACTTGTCATCCCCAGACAAAAAGTTCTTCAAAATTTTAAATGGCATGAGAATTTGTCACCCTATAACTGCTAAAATATAAGATTGAAAAATAATAGATTAATGGTTAGGCTGTATTATTGAACTCGTATTGTAATCTTAGTGTATTTTTTCAAAACAATAATGTTGGTATTTTTTCTTAATTCACATGCAATAAGCAACTACACATTCAGCTAAAAAATTTAAGTAAATTGTAAATAATAGAGTTTGTAAAAGTCATCGTAAAATATATTTTATGCAAATTTTAATAATAAATAGATTTACCGTAATTCTCATCCATGAGTGTATCTTGGTTTCGGCTAGTGTTGCCACATTGAAAAGTTGACGGAACATTACTCTCGGTTATTGGGCCTAAATGATAAGTTTGTCTCACCATTCTCGGATTATTGCCTAAAAACGATGAGTTAAATATATTAGAGAAAAAAGGATTATGCTAAATATTATCTTTGAATATGCACACGAATAAGCATCACCAAAAATAAAGGTCTATATATCTTATGAAATAATTAGAAGTGAACATTGAAAACACTTGTGGAGTAAAAAAATTTAAAAATAAAATAGTGTTGCGTAAGACAAAACCCTTTGAAAGTCATATAATGAGATGAGACTAAAGAATTCGAAGAAATGATTAAATAATTGAGATACTCCAAACTTTAAATGTGAATAATCATACCTAGATTATTATTCATTGATGTCTCATTAATTACACTTGTACTACCACGCTCAAAAGTTGATGGCACATTACTGCGAGTTATTGGGCCTAAATGACTGGGTACACTTACTATACTTGAATTGTTACCTGAAAAGAAAATGAAAATTACTGTATGTTTTCAATGAACTTAAAATAGAGTTGTCGTATGAACAATCAAAATAATATAGAAATGATAAATCAAGATAATTGAATATGCTTTATTATAACAATTTTATTACGAAAACTATTGCATGTTATAAATAATTCAATTTCATTAATACATGGGTCTAGAATTTGTGGAATAATTAAATTATAAGTTGAAGAAACTATATTCAACTGAATCAAATCGCGACCATACCATCTTGGTGGCGACCCAATCCAGATCCATTCACAATTGATGTATTTACAGGAGCAGTGTTAATCAATTCAGCACGTCTCCTCTGATAGCTCGCCCGACGTCGTGCAAGATGCAATTCTCGTTGTTCAGGTGTCCTGGCTTGCCTAGTTCGACGTTGGCCTGTTGTATCTCGTCGTCTCGCACTCTCGATATTCCAATTGGGTAGAGAAGTTGAGTTAGCTGTGGATTCCATATCTGAAAAAAATGAAAATTGATAACCGAATTTGAAACAAAGTAATTTAATATTCCATCCAATCTTGTTCCATCTTCTATCATTTTAACAATTATACTTTAATGCCATGTCACTATTAAGACTATCTCTACCTCTAACGATCTTAATGAAGTCACTATGATAGGCAAATTTCACGTAGGTGGCATAATACATCACTGCAATCTCACATCATACTATAGTTTACAATTTGAAATATAAAATATAATTTTCTATATCATGATAGTACAGATTTATAATACTATATCTACCATCTTATTAAGATAGTTCACATTGAATGTAGTTGAGATTTTACACAGCATATATATATATATATATATATATGATACAATAAAAATAAATTAAATTCATATTATTATGAGAAAAATCAGTAAAAAATATTGCATTACTAATCCATGATGAATGTTTCTACGTAAAATTAGTGCGAGTAAGATCTGTCTTTTTTCTTAGTAATTCAGTTTCGTTTTATATAAACGAAGAAATCGAAACATAATGCAAAGCTAAAAGAGAAAAAAAAAACTTACGTTGTGAAGCACGAAAGGTGTAAGTCCACAAAATTTGCCTTTCAGAAGCTAAAAAAATTCTCCAAAGCTTCAAATATTACTCTGGTTTATTAAGAATGAACCTTTTGCATATTCATTTGATAGAATTTTATATTCAACACTGATAAGAAGTTGCTTGTTTCATAGAATTTTATATTGAACACTGATAACAATTTGATTGAAAATTTTTATTACTTGAAAAGAAGGAAAAGGAAGTCAAATTATTATCATCACTAACCTTAAGCCGCCGAAAGTCCGAAACTGAAGTACAAAGCAAAAGAACCCAGCATTAATTTGACCACCCACAGACCACCGATAAGAATTTGTTTGGAGATATGATAAGAATTTGTTTGGAAATATTTATTACTTGAAAAGAAGAAAAAGGAAGTGAAATTATCATCACTAACCTTAAGCCGCCTCCACGGAAAGTCCGAAACTGAAGTACAAAGCAAAAGAATCAACACTTATTGTGATTATATCAAATCTTCATCTAAGAACACGGTAGAAGTACAGGTTCAGCGGCTTTCGAGTCAATAGGAAGTGTGGTGGAAAACAGATCTAACCTCTATTCTTCACTGCTGATGGACTTATTCCACTGGACGGAAGTGTGGCAAGAATCTAGTCGACCCTTATATGTTGTTGAACTGATTCTTCCTGTATCTGTGTGCATATGGAGGGTGAAAAATCTCTGTAAAGAGATGCAAAGAACCGATGAGAGAAACGTGGTGATGAAAAATCTTTGTAAATCAGAGTTTTATGCAAATTATAAACTGAAGATGAAAGAACCGTGAATGAACGTGGAGTTAGTCCATGTTGGCAGCAGTTAGAGGGCGGATATGTTTGATTTGTCCATTTAAAAAACGAAACAAATACTAAACATCAAATAACTTAATTCTTCAAAATTAAAATTATTAACGAAACAAAATCATATAGAACACATTAAGAAGCATGAAATTAATTTTGTTTCATCCACCACTCCAGTAATTTCTTCTACGTACTGCCTGAATTAATGATGGTAAGGCTTCTTCAAATCTCTTTCTTCTACTGCGTGAATTAGTAATGGTAAGGCATGGGACAAAATTCAGCGTTTATCATGTCAAGTGCTTTGAATGAAGGAAAAAAAATACAAAATTCATAGATAGAGGAATAAATCTAACTTCTATGATTCTCTGCTGCTGCTTAATTCTTACTGCATCTTCTTCTTGCTTGTGGTGATATGCAGAATTTTTTTAACCGAGTTGCAAGGTAAATGAGGGAAGTATGAGAGAGAGACGTGGAGTAGAGTATTGCATGTTGGGGCAGTTAGTGGGCTGCTAGTTTTGACCATTAAATCCCTAATATTTATTTCTATTGATGTGTTAAACGGATGAGGGCATTTTAGGAAATTTATATTTGGCTTCCCAAGTAGTTACTCTAGGGGTCTTAGCTTTAATAAATAGTATAGATAGATAACAATGAAAACTGGGCAGTTGCTCATTAAAAGAGACGAAGAGATAGATTTATAGTTAATAAAAAAAAAGTGAGAGATTTGTAGTGGAATGATGAGAAAATGGGTAGTTTTCAAAGTGGCGGTTACCACATCTCAGCCAAAAAAAAAAAAAAAAATTGATTCTAGCATAAAACATAGGGTAGGAGGGGTAATTTAGGAAATCTATGTTTGGTTTCCCAAGTTAGTTACTCTAAGCCCCTCTCACTTAATAAATAGTACTAGCAACGGAGCACACTCAATGCGTGTGCAAAAGAAAAAAGACTCCAGAAAAGGTAGTGTTTAAATAGTTCCAAGTGAGCGGGTCAATTTATTGCTAGAAAGCCAACCTTGTCCCTTTTTTCTATTCAAAATATTTATTTACATATAAAATTAAATGTTATAATTTATGAAAAAAAAAAGTATAAAAAAACAGTCACCTCATGTTAAATAAAAGGTCATTTTGATCATTAGGTATAGTACATCAGCATTGCATGTGACATTTGAAAATTTTCAAAAATTTAGTTAAGTAATATATATATATATATATATTATAAATCGAAACTAAGAAACTTAATGAAGAAATCTAATATTGCTTGTTTGATACAGAAAATTTAATGAAAAGCTTCCCCCCTCCGTTTGCTACTCAAGTGATTGCACAAATATTCACAATCTTCGTCTCACCCCTGGCAAATGAAACGAAATAGTAAGCACTAACCAATTACCAACATAATATAAATTAAATTGTAAAAATTAATAAATGATTAGACATGCCTTCAACAACAGACTTCCGCTGATGAAGATATGCAGTCACTTTTTGTATCAACCTGTTACAAAAAGAAGAATAGAAACAACAGCCAAATCCATGAAAGAAAGAGAAAAGATATGGAGAAATTTTCATTATCCTGCTATCATTCACATAGAAAAATTATGGACATCAAACTCTGAAAATCCAATAGAAAAAATAGGAACGAAACAAAATTGATAGAATAAAGGGTGGTAATCACAGATTTACAATGTTTAAATGGGATAGTGGGAAACGTTTAATACACAGAGATGAAGTAACCGACGGCCGTGTGAGAGGTGGTTTACTGCGTATACGCAGCAGCAGTTACTCTTCTTTTACTTCTAATTTGTCCATTCAACCCCTTTTATTTCCACTCAAGTGTTTAATGTATGAGGGTATTTTAGAGAACATACATTTGGTTTCCCAAAACGGTTATTCTAGCACCCTCAGCCTTAATAAATAGTATAGATAGATATATAACTACTATAATCTCCATCACTTTTGATGGATTCTAACACACAAATATGAGAATATGGACACACATTTTCGTCAATGATATATGCTAGAAAATGGTGAGATGATATCATCATCTTATGGGTCTCTTTACTCATCCTTTGAATTATTTGGGTTGTGAAAACAAGTCTCTTCCATTATGTGATTGGTCTTGGACAAATTGGAGCATTAAACATGAAGATAAATTAAAGTCTGTGATTCAACCGAAAAAGATCCTCAAATTCCCGAGTTTAAGTAAGCGTTTCTTGAACCGAATTATATGAATTCTGCATTATAATTTGCAAAAACTATTTTGCGATACTATAGTCATGTATTAACGAGTTGAGATTTTAAAATCTGAATGGAAGTTGAAACTTGAAAGAATTCTTCATCTTTTCTAGGAATTTTTAAATTCGTCTAATGATAATTTCCAATAATTTTTCTTCGTAACTATCCTTTTTTCTTCGAAAGGAAACAACACTTGTATAAATCACGAAGATGCTGAATCAACATCATGTAAAAGGAAAACAATCTCCTGAGGGTTCGAGAAGTTGTCAACAAAACCAAAAAACAACAGTAGAACGTACTAATTGGTTTCAAACTTTTAACTTGACACTAACTAGATAAATTTGTAATCAACAAAAACTAACTTAACATTATAATAAATAGGATCACTAAGCAAAGAAAAATTTGTAGACTCATCGCGAAGCTTATAATGGTTTACAATATTGATATAGGCTTAATTAAATTTTGACCTAAAATTTTACATTATATATATTCATGCTTTGGTTTGTTCACCTTTCAACACTACAACAAAAAGTAATATATAGTAGTGACAAAATTTAAAATAGCACTATTAAAATTGTCACTAAATGTATATAATGAGTGATATATAATAATTTTTGTTTTGTCACAATAAGGATTTTTAGTGATAAAAATTTGTTTAACATGTAGAGTGACAACACAATTAGAATGACAACAATAATTATTGCCACTTATAGTGTGTCACTAATTGTATAAATAGGATCACGAAGCAAAGAAAAATCTATAGACTCATCGCGAATCTTATAATGTTTTACTATATTGATATAGGCATAGTTAAATTTTGACCTAAAATTTTACATTATATATATTCATGCTTTGGTTTGTCCACGTTTCAACACTACAATAAAAAGTAATAGTAGTGACAAAATTTGAAGTGACAATATTAAAATTGTTACTAGATGTATATAATGAGTGATAATAATTTTTGCTTTGGCACAATAAAGATTTTTAGCGAGAAAAGTTTGTTTAATATGTATAGTGACAATACAAATAGAGTGACAATAATAATTGTTGCCACTATAGGTGTGTCACTAATTGTCAATAGTGACAAAATTTTTCTTGTTCACTAATTATTAAGAGTGATAACTTTTTTACAAATCTTGTCACCAGTAAATATGTAAAACTTATTCTTGTGACAAATAAAAAATCATTGTCACTAAAAATTTACATAGTGACAACTTTAACATTCTCACTTGAGATTTGTCACTTACGTCTTATGTTTTTTTAGTGCAACCAGGGTTCAGATCCCACAAGTCTTAAAATTTTCCAAGGTATAATTTTTTTTATGCTTTGGTTGTTCATTTATTACTTTAAATTTCACCTTCTATAGTTGTATTTTTGTTATTAGATTTCTTTTAGTTACCGTGTTGCACAATTCTATCCCAATTGTAGTCAAATACTACATAAGCATTCTTCTAGCTTAGAGCAATAATGGGTAGTCGCATTTAGGAGTGAAAAAAATCATTACCTGTTAATATGTACTGTGGATGAACGGTCAAAATACGTCGAGATCCGATGGCATGCCAGAACAATTAAGGGCAAAAGACAATAAGTTTCCATGATAAATTTTTGGAGCACAATCAAATCACTCCATGTAGTGTGGCCTAAGATGGGCTTGACGCACACATGATAAACTTTTTATTAGTCTTCAAAACTCCCTGAAAGTCGGGCAGTCACACCTCGACTATGAGCGAACTTTTAGAGAAAGAAAAGCTAGCACCACTTGGCCTAAACGAATAACTATTAATTGGGGTTTTGTCGGGTTAAGTCTTTAGAGTCCCCCCTCTTCCTTTTTTTTTCTCTTTAATTCTAGACGAATGGGGATTCCCTGACCTGACAAATTCGGGCCGATATTTTTTTTAATCATAGGCCACATAGATTCTATAAAACTCCAAATAAGAAGAGAAAAAGTCACAACTTGTGACAATCTGAAATTGAACT
Organism: Buddleja alternifolia; assembly: GCA_019426215.1. Classification (NCBI taxonomy): domain Eukaryota; kingdom Viridiplantae; phylum Streptophyta; class Magnoliopsida; order Lamiales; family Scrophulariaceae; genus Buddleja; species Buddleja alternifolia. Next base: position 1,526,569 of record CM033395.1, read on the forward strand.
CAGAACCTCCTACATAAAAGTGGATGCTGATACCAATAGGCTTCCTTTTGGACGGGCCTTTTATTTAAGTACATATTTGGTTCATAATCCAAGTCCAAACATAGGCCCATGGGTGGAGAACTCTAAAGCCCAGCTAACTTCCCTCAGGATCCATATTATAATGTCCAAAAAATATATAGACCTCTCAATTATTCCTTTTTTCTTCTAGACCGTTTATTTATTTATTTTTCTTGAGAAAATTGTAAATTTAATCTCATAATCATAGGTGGTGCAAAAATAATCTCATACTGTCAACCACTGGCATTTTAGGCACTGTAGCTTGAGCTTCATAGAACTCGTACAATGAGTCCAATTTTGCCAAATTTTTTAATTTAGCTGAAAAAAGTCATGTGCCTTGCACATGACCCCTCAAATTTAGAGATTTTTTTATTTTTCAGCCAAATCAGCCTAGGTGGCATTTTTTAAAATTTTCATATAATTTTAAATGTGATGACATGGATATGAATAACTTAAAAATATAGAAAATACCTAGAAAATCAAAAATATTAGAATGTATTACAATTATATATTTTAAATTAGTTTTTCAATTTATATACAATTATTTCTACCTGACAAAAATAAGATAATGAAATATTTACATAAAAATCAAAATTTCTATAAAAATTAAAAATTATCTAAGAAAATAAAAATTCATATGAAATTTAAAAATATACAAAATTATATATTAGAATAGTTTATAAATTTAAGTAAAATTATTTTTTGTTGAAAATAGGATTAATTAAATATTGAAATTATTCAATAAATTCAATATTTAAATTACTCAATAAATTTAAGTAAATTTCAAATCGTTATAAGAAATAGAAAAAAAAAACTCTAAGAATATAAAAAAATATTCAAAATGTCCAAAAAATTAGAAAATATATAAAATCATATAATTTAAAGTGATTTTGAAATTTGAATGAACTTATCCCTTATCCTTTATTGGCAAAAATAAAATAATTCAATATGAATGTGCATATTCAAGAAGCATAAAGAAAAGAAGGGAGAGAAGAAAGAATGAAAAAAAATAGAGTGAATATATTACCACTTTTGATGGAAAATAATGTGATTATACTTTTCACAACCAATGAACCAAAGAAAAAAAATTGCAAACCAAGTAATTAAAAGACAATGATTAAAAAAAAATTAGTTGAAAGCATCAAACGATAATTGTTATGATACACTATGAAACACTAAATTCTATTTAATGATACACATAACGTCATAAAAGGCATCAAAACTACTTGCTCATAATTTTATTTCTTTAAATTGATTTCTTAATGAAGCTACCACTACTTTATATAGCTAATTAAATGAAAGTTTAGCTATACACACCCACTTTAAGTGAAAAATCAACTTACACATTCAAGAAGCATAAAGAAAAGAAGAGAGAAAAAAAGGGATGAAAAAAATAGAGTAAAATATTACCACTTTTGTGTAAAATAATGTGATTATTTTTTCACAATAAATGACAATGATGATTTTGTTTTGCTAAGTAAAGTTGTTGTTGAGCAATGTTCATATTCATAATTTTATCCTCTTTATGAAAGAATTCCACAATAGAGCTGGTTCTTTTGTTAACTTTAGGTGGTCATGTGTTCTATATTGACATATTGAGATATATCTGAGCTGGTGTTAAGATCTAGGGACTAAGTATCTGGATTTCTAGTCGAGGCTATGTATTTCTTTCTAGTTTTTTTTGTTTTGGATCTAAACTACATGTATCTCTTAATTACATTGGGCAAGAGCAATCTGGTTTGCACCGGGTCGGCCCACAAAGGGGTAAAATGCTCCCAACAAATAGAACTCCATCCACAAAGAATCGAACACTCGATCTTCGTTTAAGGGGTGAGAGTGTCGAATCACTCAAACTAACTTGTTGGTTTTTCTTTCTAGTTCATGTTAGGTTATTTTAGTGCCAAAATCAAGAAATATTCAAAGTTCAGAGTTTGGTCGTACTTTAAACATTTGCTTCATTTCACGGTACGTTTGCATATGCTGAATCTATATATGTCATATAAGATTTTGGTCCTTTCTGCTTGCAGATATGTCTGGTCTATAGAGTCAGAGTTGGATACTCAATCGCTGTCGGTTTTATGAGTTCTGAGCCAAGAGTTGCCCCACCATCAAGCTGTAAGATTGATTGCATTTGCATTATGCCTTAATGAAGATGTTAGAGAGTCTCTACTGGTGTAGCTGTATTGATATGCACAGGTTAACTACCGAAAATTCTTAGTTTGCACTGGGTCTTGAACTCCAAGTGGCCTGTATTGTGCCACATCAGCACATGATATGAACACCAAGTGGCACATATTGGTGTGTGGAAGACCTAATTCATTAAAGAATTTTCCGGTTAACTACATATAAGTTGGGAAGTATATGAAGGTCCCACTGGCCCTCCAGCTACGGTAATTTCCTTTCTAATGCTGTACTTCCTCTTCAATTCTCCACATGAGTCCGTACATTTTTGGATTTGATTGTATATTTCTAATTAAAGTGCAAATTATGTCCAAAGGTTTACGAGATTTATATGTTCTATAGGGAAAATTGCAATATTCATCTCATAGGATAAAACTTATTGCAATTTTAGTATCATTATTTATAAACTTGCAAATTAGTTCCATAAGATGCATTTCTTTGCAATTTTGGTCCCGTCCGTTAAGAAACAGATAGCATTTCACGCATGGACTGCACAAGTCTTTACTTTTAAGTAATGATCACGTGCAAGGCATATGACGAAACTGACTAAAAATACGAAAAAACGCATCATATGCAGGGACGGAGCCAGGAAATATGGTGAGGGGGGGCGAGTTTTTTGTGAGTTTCATTTACTCGGTTGTGACGGTAGTGAAGGATAGTATAGGGGGTGCGGGGGGCTTGCCCCCCGCGATACGGTACGCTATATGTATGCAAAAAAATTGAAGATTAGGTTTAGTAAGAACACTTTTGAAGGGGAAAGTTAAAGGAAAAAAGTTTAAAGTTATAACTCCTAACTCAAATTTATTGGACTGTTGTGAATAATGGATATATACAAAAGTGAAACTACAATTTAGCTTGATAGTTAGATATATTGGCCATATATAGTTGTCGTCCATTTGAGTTTAAAAGTGGGTTAACTACTTTACAAATTACCATATGTATAGGTTATTCTTTAGTTTATTAGGTATGTAAATTAAGTTTGCATTTTTTAAGGGGGGGCAAAATCAAATTTTTCAAATTTTTTACATGTGCAAATTAGATAAAATAAAAATTGTTCTTATTTATTATAGAATGCAATAGTGTGATTAGTAATTTATCATTTCCAGAGCTAGCCTGAAAAGCTCCATTTGTTCTTATTTACTAATCAATAATAGTATTATAATATCATAGAAAAATAACTTCAATTTCACTACTACTCGTTTATATGATGTTTGGTTAAATCAATTGACAGAAAGGTTATTTTGTCATTTTTGAGGGGGGTAAAATTACAAATGGTAATGTTATAGATAAAAGTGAAAGTTAAAATTTTAGGGGGGGCGAAATGACAAAATTTCAAAATTTCATAGGCAAAAGTAGAAAATTTAAAAATTTGAGGGGGGGCGGTGGCACCCACTAGCCCCCCCCCCCCTCCCTCCGTCCCTGATCATATGAGACTAATTTTGCAAGTTTGTAAATGTCGGAACTAAAATTACAAAGAGGAGCTAACCTATGGGAATAATGCTGCAATTTTCTCTGTTCTATATTTGCTAATTAATTCTCATTTATCAATCCTTTGAAATGTAATAGTGTGGGCGATTACTTTGAAATATAGTCTTTTGGGAAAATTACAGAGACATTCCCTGTGTGAGACAAATTATGAAAACGTCCCAATGTCTTTTTAGTGGTGATTCTTTTTACACACAATGAAGAAACAAAATTGTAATCACAGCCAAGAAAGCATGCAAGATATTGTGTGCGCTTCATAATACTTTCTAATGGAATTAAGGCTGAGGAGGGGGTCTAAAGTAGCAATCTCCCATAGACATGACTATAAAAGTCTCCTATTTAAACACTGCAACTTTGATATGTCAAAATTTCCATTAGCTGGTTATTAAGCTATGAATGGAGTGAGAGTAGATGGGTGGTCCATTATTTTCAAAAGAAGCCACGCAACAGGTTTAGGGCTACAACATTTATTTTAAATGAGGTAGTATAGTTGAGTTTTGTCTCTGCATTACTAATCAATAATCATCATTCATGATTTTTTTTTTCAATTTGACAGATACTTTTGTACTGTAGATGCATATGGAATTGTGAAAAAGTCACATCATATGGATCAATATTAAATTGTGCACATGAATTGTAGATAGAATAGATCTTAGTTATTATATATTGACTTTCTTGGAGATAATCATGATGATGATTTGAAAATTGAACTGATCTAATAATTATAAGTCCTGTTGATCTTAATTGTAAACGAAAAATCAAATAATGGCTCTCTGCCTTGAAAAAATGATGATAATTTGGAATTTTGATTTCTGAATCTGTTGGAGATCTACAATTTGCATTGTTGGGTTACTTGTCTAGAAGAAGTCATGTTCTTTCAACATAGGGATAATAGAATCGGTCCGGTGATTCAGAGTTTTGTATAATCATAATCTTCTCTATATATTACAAGATTTATATGGGTTTCATACTGTAGATAGTTGCAATTACCACAAAACTTTGTAACCCATTTGAAGAATGTTAACTACATATTTTGTAGAAGATTCTAATGCCTACTGATTTTTATTGTAGCGGACTTGAGGCTTGTGGAAAATTCTCGGTGGACCTTCTAGTCCGGAACCATAGCACCTATCACATGGTAACGCCGGCGCCGGCTCCGGCTATTCCGGCAGCAACTCCTACCGGTATCTCTTATGCTGATAAACTTAAGACTAACGCGTTCCCCCCTGAACTAGCAGCAAGATCCGCCAAAAAAGCCTTCACACATGGAATTGATTCGAAGGTTATCCGCACCTCGGCACTTTTTAATGGACGGAAAACAATTTTTCTTTCTAAAGAAGATGATGAAATTATGGTAGCCCCCTTTCAATATGCGTTAGTCGGCAAATTTTCACATGGATATCCAACCATGCAACGGTTACGTATGAAATTCGAAGAACTTGGGTTAAGCAACAGATTCAAGATCGGGGTTCTTGATCACAAACACGTTTGGATTCGTTTATTCGACCCAAATGACTATGCCAGGGTTTGGATGAAGCAAACTTGGTAATTTGATGGATTCCCTATGCGGGTTCTCAAGTGGACATCGGAATTTAACCCTAACGAGGAATCACCTATACTGCCTATATGGATCAAGGTGTTTAGCTTGAGACCACACTGGTTTCATCGTCAGTTTTTGTATCATATCGCGAGCCTAATTGGAAAGCCACTAAAACTAGATGAGGCAACGACTGATATAGCAAATCCCATGGTCGCAAGGATGTGTGTGGAAATCAATGTATTGGAGAAACTACAACCTGACATTCCAATTCAAATCAATGGAAAGACTATGTTCTTCAAAGTGCAATACGAGGGGATCCCACAATATTGCAAAATATGTCGCCCTCGAGGTCACTCGATGGCGGCTTGTTATCTCCGGGATGAAAATAATAAGGATGATAATGGGCCTAGAACTAATGGTGATGAACAGGTACAACAAGAGGATTTGAGAAACATCATAACTAAGAAAAAAAAAAAACAAGTTGCTGATGGCCAAACTTGGATTGAAAAGGATGTAGCGAAGATGATTTCTGTCCCACACGTCTCAGCTTCTGGTAAATTTGATCAAGACAATATGGAGGTGGTCCAGGACGCATCGTCTAAAGCAACACATGGTGACAGCGCTGAAACGTTGGCTAAAAGCTTGGATAATATCGATTTGGAAAAGTATGATAAAATGGTCGAGATCGAGGGAAAGAAATATAATGTGTTAATTCATGAAACCCCAACTAAAGATACACAAAGCAGCAATGATATACCTCCAATTTGAAGCAGGCTTTATCACGTCAGATGAATATATATTCGGAGGAGGTGAGAATGCAAAATGAATTGGCCTTGGTGGAGTCTTCGTCGGCAGAGGACGACACTACTCATTCCGGCCAAGATTGAAATTTGGGAGCTGATGTTGTGATTCCAAACACGGGGGGCCTTGACGAGGACTCAGAGGAGAACAAGACCGAAGACGCTTGGTAAGAGGTTACTTCAAAAAAGCACCGAAGGGCTTCATCGTTAGATAACCAACTATCAAATACAAGTTTGCCAATTAGAAATCTGCCACATAGAAGGATGACTACAAGAAGTACTAAAGCTAACACCTCCAAAATTATTAAATGATTAACACACTCATATGGAATGTTAGAGGAGTGGGAAATTAAAAAATGGTTGCTCACGTGCGTGGATTATGTCGGAGGTATGATTTAAATTTTTTAGTTCTTATTGAACCCAAAACGCAACTTGATCGAATGAAAATGCTTCACAACTTCGGATTTGACAATGTCATAAACAATGTTAATAACCACATATGGTTCTTTTTTAATGATGCTTTTCAAGTGGATGTGTTGGTTAACGATGATCAACTTTTGCATGTCTATATCCGCTCCACGGTGCTTCGGAGATCGATTTATTGTTCGTGGGTTCATGCAAAGTGTACAAGGGAAGAAAGGCTACTTTTGTGGGACAGATTATGAAATTTAAAGCCTTCTGGAGAGCCATGGTTGGTGGGAGGTGATTTCAACGTTATTTTACATGCTAGTGAAAAACGTGGCGGCTCAGCTCCTAAACATCGTTCTATGGAAGTTTTCAATAACATGGCACTTGACTGTGAGCTTATGGATGCCGGTTTTGAGGGAACACCATTTACATGGTATGTAAAACGTGGAGTGTTCCAACGTTTGGACAGAGTATTCTTTTCGAGCACATGGATGGAGACATTTCAAAATTCTAATGTTCAACACCTTAATCGATCAAAAAGATCAGATCATAACCTACTTTTGGTGTCTGTTACTGATCATACTCGGACCAAGCCATCTTCTTTCCGTTTTATCAATGCTTGGACCAGGCACGAAAACTTTATGCTTCAAATAAAAAATTCATGGAATGAGCCTATGTTTTGCAGAGGTTTGGAGAAATTTCATTGGAAGCTTGTACGGCTCAAAGGGCACCTTAAAGTGTGGAATAAGGAGGTTTTTGGCAACATATTTGAAAACAAAAAGTCTGCTGAGAATGAGGCACACCAAAGAGAGTGCGACTATGACTTGAACCCTACTGAGATTAATTTATGTGAGATGAACAGAGCTACTGCTATCTATAAATGATATCTTTTGGTTGAAGAAGATTTTTGGAAATAAAAAGCTTCTTGCAACTGGCTAAAGAATGGTGAGCGAAATACGAAATTTTACCATGCATTGGTAAAGAAGAAGAGGAGTAAGGGGCGCATAAATTGTATTGTGGATGGGGACCAAGAGCTCACGGACCAGGGTGATATTCGAGAATCGGCGGAATCCTACTTTAAAAATGTGTTTGCTGGTCCGAACATCACAATAGAGAAGGCGAATTTTTCCTTCTTATCAGAAATTCTCTCAGATTTGAATAGGGATTTCTTAGATTCTGCTCCAACGATTGAAGAGCTCAAAGCTATGGTTTCGAGCATTAATCCTTATAGTGTCGCAGGTCCCGATGGATTTACCTCACATTTTTATCTGATGTGTTGGGAGATTATCAAAGAGGACTTGATGGCCGCGATCCTTGATTTTTTCTCGGGGGCGCCTTTATCGAAAGGTTACACGGCCGCTTCAATTGCTCTAATTCCGAAAACTCAAACTCCTCGTACATGGAAAGATTATCGACCTATCAGCTTGTGCAATGTGAGTAACAAGGTCATAACGAAAATTTTGGCCAATCGGTTGTCTGAATTGTTGAATAAAGTAATTTCCCCATATCAATCAGGCTTCATCCGTGGAAGAAATATTGTTGACAATGTCTTGCTCGCTCAAGAACTCTGCCATGAAATAGAAAAAAAGAAGGGGGGCAAAAATATTTTACTAAAACTGGATATGGCTAAAGCATACGATAAGGTCCAGTGGAAGTTTATGTATTCGGTTTTGGCAAAATTGGGATTCTCTGAAAAGTGGATTAATTGGGTTCTTAATGCGGTAGAGAACTGCTGGTTCTCTATTTTAATCAATGGAGAAGGTGTTGGATTTTTTAAGTCATCTAGGGGTCTGAGGCAGGGAGATTCTCTATCCCCGACGCTTTTCATTTTGACAGCTGAATTCTTGTCGAGGGGATTGGAGAAATTATTTGACCGACAGCCATGCATGCAGTATGATACTGGTGGTGGCCCAAATGTTAGTCACTTAGCATACGGCGACGACATTCTCATCTTCACAAAAGGTTCAACTCACGGACGTATTTGTCTCATGGAGTATCTCGCATATTATGAGAGGGTTTCAGGCCAAATCACTAGCCGTGAAAAGTCTCGATTCATCACCGGGAACTCCGTCGATAGACGAAGAATTAGAAGAATTGGGAGTCTAACGGGATTTGAGCATGATACTCTTCCACTTATTTATCTTGGCGCGCCATTATTTAAAGAGATCACAAAAGGGTCTTTGTTTGAAGATATCATTTCAAAAATTAATTTGCGTATTGGTGGGTGGGAGAAGTCCATTCTCTCACAAGGGGGTCGGCTTACACTTATTAAAAGTGTAATTTTCTCGATGCCATTATATCTTCTACAAATGTTAAATCCCCCGAAGAATGTGACACAAAGAATTGAAAGATTATTCGACAGATTCTTTTGGGGAACTACTGAATTGCAAAAAAAGACCCATTGGGCGTCATGGGAAACACTATGTTACCCATATGCAGAAGGTGGAGTTGGAGTTAGAAATCTGAGCGAGATGATAGAGGCTTTTGGCATAAAATTGTGGTGGAATCTTAGAGCTGGTACGTCTATATGGGCAAATTTTAGGCTAGGAAAATACTATAAGATGGCCCATCTAAACGTGGCACCCATAAAGTCCACAACTTCAAGGATATGGAAAAGACTTGGTAAGATTCGAGACATGGTAGACCGTCACATTGGTTGGAGTTTGGGTAACGGACAATGTTCGTTTTGGTTTGATAATTGGGGCGGTGATGGAGCATTATATCTCACTTGCCCAGACCCTCACAACACCTGTGATGAAGTGTCGAAATTTCTGAATAATGGTGCATGGGACTTGGCCAAGTTACAACAAGCGCTGCCAGAAGACATTGTTGCTAGGGTGGCCTCGGTGGTGATTAATCTTGCAATCAAAGACGAACCTATATGGATGCAATCGAGATGTGGAGCATTTACTCTTAAATCAGCGTGGCATTTAGTTCGGGATAAAGCGGAGGTTAGTTATTTATGTCGTGATATTTGAAATTCTTCTATTCATCCTACGATGTCTGTTTTTGCATTGAAATTACTTAATAACTGGTTACCTGTGGAGAATATAATGCAAAGTCAAGGAATTAATATGGCTTCTAAATGTGTTTGTTGCCTAGAAGGGGAAAATGAAACTATATCACATGTCTTTATTTCTAGCACTAAAGCTTGTGAGATTAACAATCATTTTGCTACTTTGTGTAATCTCGAGCTCTCGGACACAAATGATATTTATGTGTGGTGGCAAGCTTGGAGGATCGGGACCTCGCAAAAAAGCGTTCGGGTGCTTCTACCGATTTTAATTTCTTGGTTCATATGGCTCGCTAGAAATAAATCCAAACATGAGAATATTAAATTCAAAGTGGCGAATATCCGTGCTCGAATTGAACTATATCTCAAGCTTCTTCATTGACATGGTATTATCTCTTCGATCAATTTCAGAGGTGATGAGGGTTTGGCAAACTATTTGGGAATTAAAATGGGACGTTATGCAGCTCTTCGATCTCAGATGGTTATGTGGCTTCCTCCGAGAGAACATTGGGTGAAGTTAAACACGGATGGCGCCTCACGAGGAAATCCGGGTGAGTCCGGATCGGGTGGAGTGATAAGAGACCACAAAGGTGACTTGATTGAGGCTTTCGTGAGCTATATTAATATTATCACAAATACGTTTGCCAAGCTGCATGGAGTGTGCATGGGTCTGGAGCTTTGCTATAACCTAGGCTTTAGAAGGGTGTGGGTGGAACTTGATTCACAAGCTGTTATTCACATGCTCCATAGTAAGTCTCCTGGTTGTTGGAAATGGATTAATCTGCTACAAAGGGTTCGGCTTCTGCAAAGTAAAATGGAACTTCATTTCTCACATATCTTTCGGGAAGGAAATGGAGTGACGGATTGGTTAGCTAACAAAGCATGTAACGAAAAGAAGTCGACTATCATTATTTCGGATGCGCCTAGAGATCTAATTTCGAGATTAAAAATGGACCTTAGCTTCCCTAGCTTTAGGTTTAGATGGGTGTAATGTTTGTTTTAATTTGTAAGGGAGTAGTACTCCTCGTTTTTCATTTTTTTTCAACATTTGTAAGGGAGTTAGTACTCTTCTAGATGCTTTTGTAGAGATTTCTGTGAAGGAGTTACACTCCTTTTTTATGGCTTTACTTAAATTTTAATAAAGAAGGGATGAGGGGCCCGACCACACCCTCTCCCCGTTAGGGCGGTTTCGGTAAAAATAAAATAAAAATAATATTAGTTCATTCTCTTATATATCACATATGAGTGTACAATATACATAAATCCGCACACCCCGCCTGAATTGCTAAACTCGAATCGATCTGCTCGAAAATTGCTAGTTTAGAATTTTTAAATAATAGTGTCGGGTTGAAAATATAGCAACCGCCACTTTTGGGTCGGACGTAGTGGGTTTAATAATTGTAACCCGCCTAACCCGCAACCCGAACGCTAATTAAATATGTATTTGTATATAGAATTAAAGATTAGCACTAAACTTTGAAAATTATATATGCAAATGTACTCTTTAGTAAGAGAGGTTTATTCATATTCATGTAATACAATTTATTTTTTATTTGAGCAAACAAATTGGCTCCTTTGAACACTTATTTTTACTCTGTTCTCATTAAAAGAATAAATAAATAATATCAATTTTGGATTTTAAAATATAACCATATAGATAAAATGTGATAATATCACTAATGTATCTTGTTTCAAAAGTAGATTAAGTAATATTTTTGTAATATTTTCATCAGTTGTAATTGATTATTTCTGTCTTCAATAATTGTCAATATTATGAAAAATTCTTTTTGGATGTATCACATTTCTTTTGCAGCTAAAATAAGATATTTCAACTAATTTTTGTCTTGGCATATGATTTTTAATTTTATAATAAAAAACTATTTAGCATCTTTTTAATTTTTTCAAATAAAGGAAGATTGATATTTAATTTACACAGTAAAATAGATTTAGTACTCCATTTATGTTGTCTTAATTAACATTAAATTAATAATTGAGTAAACTGTGGATGATTTGTATTAGGTTATTTCAATCTCGAACAAAATACTATTTTATGTTCGATTTACTCAATTTCTCAAATAAAGTATTCAATCATAAAAAAGAAATTAAGTAGTATATGTCAGAGTAGAAATTATATTTAAGTAGAATTTAATATAATTTTTTTTTAATGATATAATAAAAAAAATGAAAGAAAATTGGGTGAGAGAGATGTTAAGGAAGGAAAAACAAATAATAAAAGAACCTTATTTTTTATGGGTTAACTTTTTTAATTCATTAAAAATTCAAGAAAAAAGAAAAGGTATTGCCACTAAACAATCTTAGGTAAGAGTATCTTAGTAATCTAGAAAAGAATATCTCTTTATTTGTTGAAATTTGCTAATGACAACATTAATAAAATTAAAAACCTTAAGAATGATTTCGAGGAGAATCAGTTACAACCTCAGGGATCATTTTGAATTTTTCCCATATGTTTTTTAGTTTCTTACTAGTATTAACTAAAAGTAAGTTGTTAATTAGAACGATAATCATAATTGGGTAACCCCAACCAGCCCATCTGCCCGTTAAATACATTAAAATTATTTTGAAAAAATAATTATGCAGTTTCAGGTCGATATTTTGTCAGCCCGCACATGTCGGTTCGGGTTGAATTTTTTTGTAAAACCGCCCGAACCCAACCGCGTACACCCCTAATATCACAATATGCAAGTTGAAAGTCTAGGTTGCACGGGTACAAATACAATGATACGAATATGGCGATATGATTTTTTCAAAATTTTAGGATATGACACGGCGAGAATACGACTATTAATATATATATATATATATATATAATTAATTGTCTTATTTGATCTCTACTCAACCATAAAACGCTTCAAATAAATAAAGATATAAATCTATTAAACTAGACCCAACAATAATAAAAGAATGAAACATATCAAATAGTATTAATGCATCTGTGTTAAAATAAAAATAAAAATAGTAGTAGTGCATCATAGTTGAAAGTACATGGCTCAGACCAATTATATATCCAAAGAAATATTCTATATATTGAGCATGCATTATTGACGTGAAATACAAGAAGAAATTACCCAGTTGTAGATATTGGTGTCATCTTTTTCCACATCCAATGTGCAGATGCGGACCACAAATGCAAGGACTGATTGGAGAAACAGTGAATTATATTATACTTAAATTATGATAAAAATGGGTTTAAGATATCAGATACTAGGGAAAATTTATTTTTGGTACCATAAGTGATCGCTTGTATACGTTTGATATCAAACATTTTGGAAATTTCACTTTTAGTACAAACTTTGCCCACTAGTACTACTTTTGATACCGTCGTGAACCAGATGATGGGAAATGACACGTGCCATCCGTGTGGTCCCTCGTACATGATTTGCATCAACAGTGTATGAGCCTTTTTCGACTTTCATAGTAATTGCTAGCTGGTTGTAATAATTGTCAGCTAATTGTAAATTGTTAGATTTATTGTTCATGACATGTATCATGTAACTGATTCATTAAAAAAAAAAAAACTTAATTAATGGGGTTATGTACATGTTGCAAATTGAATTGAGTCACAGACAATTACGAATTATAGGAAAGATTCTACTACGTACTCACCTAATTTGGAGGCATGATTAATAGCATAAATGGCAATAGAAATTAAGAAAAGAAAGGAGTGGAGAAAAACACATCACTTGGCAAATTTGACAACACAATTTATTCAACTAATTTGTCTACCACTTCAATATAACTATGGAACCCCTCAACAACTTAATAAAGACACCACCGATTGACCTCTTGCAGAATAAAATTATGCAAGAAACTTTAAAACTCCAGTTAGTATATACATAAGTAAAAGAAATAAATGTACAAATTAAATTTATGTGCACTTGTGCAGCATTTTTTTTTTTTTTTGATAATTAATTGTGTAGCATTCAACATTATGCTTTAAACGCTTAAGTGGATTTATGGTACACGAGAGGAGGGCTAACTCTATTGCATATAAACTCGTTTGAAACTTGAATTTTTGGTTACTCGTTACATGATTAGTGATCACTTCATTTAGAAGTTTAGATTCTACTAATCAGAATCCACATATGGTATTTGGCGACAAGACCCAGAGATATCGGAAGTGAGAATATTAACATTGGATGTAGGACTATGAATGGATGAGTATTACTTTATTAGGCCCATAATCACGATTACGTATAGGTTCTCTACCTAATTAACCCTATCCGAACCCAGATCCAAGCATGGGGTTGGCACCCCAGGATAATTGGTTCAAGGTTGTATGATCAAGTTATCGACCTGACCCAATTCTATTTAACTTTGTCTTAATTGTTCACTGAAAAACTAAGGGATAATTACACTCACACCCCCTCATTAATGGGGTAATTACACAAACTTCCTCTCACTAATTGATAATTACAAACACACCTCCTCAGGGGGTCTATTTATAAGGTTTACAGGGGGTGCAATTGTAAGAATTATTACATATACATGGGGTGCAATTGTAAGAAATTTTTAACATGATGAGATGTGTTTGTAATTATCAATTAGTGAGAGGAGGTTTGTGTAATTACCCCATCATTGAGGGGGAGTGAGTGTAATTATCCCAAAAACTAATTAAAACCAATGCGGTACAAGACTCTTCTACCGTATTGAATTATCGTGTAAATTTGGGAGCAATTAGATGTTAAAAAATACTTAATACACTATTTTTGAAGCAAAATATTTTAATTGTTTCGTATAGTCAAGAGTACAAATCTATATTAAAGAAAGTTAAAAAAAAATATGGTTTTAATTATACCCCAACTAATAATATGTCACTTGTTTTTCTTTTTGATTGCCTACCACAGTATCCCGGGCATTGTCGGACTAATTTGTTGGTCGACCCGGGTCGCACACCTGGCCTGGTGGGTGAGTCTCCCAACGGGTGTAATTGCGTACACAAGGAATCGAACCCGAGATTTTGCTTAAACGGAACCGAATTACTCACTAAATTACCATGTGACCGAACTCCATTCGCCCTGATTTTTTCGAAATATATACAACTTATAATTAATTCACTATAAGTTTGATGCTACTTGTGAATGGGATCTTACCCAAAACATGTGCAATCACATGTGTTGATAAGACATTTCAAATTTTTAACTTTTACCGTCAAACTTGTCACAAGTATAAATACACAAATCCCCCAAAAGATAAAAGAAAAGTACACACAACAAACCACACACACACCACAAGAAGTAAACTTGAACATGGGAACTCTCTACCGAACACCCCCTAAACCTTCCAAAATCCAAGATCTTAAAATCATCATCCAAGACTCAATCCTAATATACCCCTCTCAAGAAACTCAAAACAAATCCTTATTCTTGTCAAACATAGACCAAGTCCTCAATTTCCACGTTCAAACTGTCCATTTCTTCCCCAAAAACCCCGATTTTCCACCTGAAATCGTGATCACTAGGCTTAAAAACGCGATAGAGAAAGTGTTGGTTCCTTATGATTTCTTGGCCGGAAGGTTGAAGTTGAACCACCAAACGGGGCGGTTGGAGATCGAATGCAATGCATCCGGGGTGGGGTTCGTGGTAGCTGCAACGGAGTTTACACTTGATGAGATTGGGGATTTGGTTTATCCAAATCCAGCTTTCATGCAGCTTGTACAAGGATTGGAGAAGTTTGATGATCAGCCACTTGGTGTTTTTCAGGTATATAAGTTTATTATAAGATATGCATACTGTGTTCTATATATGTTTTAATGTCACTAGAATATATTATTAGTTATGATATTACTGCCATCTTTTCTAACATCCATGCATATAACTAAATTTTGAATTGAGGCAAAGGCAACTCAACTAAATAGAGCAAAATGCAAGATGATTTTTACCAAAATAATAAACGAAAAGGGGAGAGAGAGATACACACACAATATATATATATATATATATATTATATGTATACACACATATATGCATGAGATATATTTTCAGTTTTTGCAATCAGAAAAATGCTTGTTTCAATGTATTTATTACAAGAGATGGACTTGTGTGCATTCTTTTTCACATTATTTTTCTTTCCATAAAAGAAGATAATTATATATATTGATAGTATATATAATGACAAAAATTGCAGAAATATGTATAGGAGGCATATTTTCGGACTTCTAACAACAATTGCAAATAATATTAGTATAATTACTTTTGGCCATTTAATTTCATCTAAGTCGTCTACTAGGATACTTTCATATATAATTCTATTTATTCAACCCTGTGATTGTGATTTAAGACTAATTAATTAAGCTGTTCCCCACAACTCAAAATAAAAATTACAAATATAAGAAATTTAAAAATTAGTAAAATGCCTTGACCACTATTTCTTTATATCACGTGTCATCTGTCCTAAGACAAAAGGAGAAGGGCAATGAAAAACTATTTTTAAAAAAATAAAAAGCAGGTAGCATTTATGTTTTGAGCCATATCCGGAATATGTTTTATTTTCCCCAATTTTTAATGTATGAATAATTTTTTCCCTTCTTGTCCTTTTCCCCTAATCTCTACGGTTCTTAGCTACTCCTATAATAAATTAATAGAAGGCATAAGTAGTTGAACCCTAGTCTTTTTCAATCCTACTGGACATTTGTTGTAACTTTTAATTAATTACATATAGTAGTTGTATTTAATAGCTTGGTAATTGATATAGACAGGGGCCACGACAAAGTACAATTTTAGAAACAATGAACTAATGTTTCAAAGTATCATTTAATTTTGTAAATAATTAATCATCTTGCTTTAGCCACCAAAATCAGTACCACATTATTGTTTGTCATTAATTTTGTAGGTGACAACATTTAAGTGTGGTGGTTTTGCAATGGGCATATCCACCAATCATGTCTTGTTTGATGGAAGTAGCTTCAAAACCTTGTTGGCTAACCTAGCCTCCCAAGCTTTTGATGACAAACCCTTGGCCACCATGCCCTGCAACGATCGCCACCTCCTCGCCGCCAGATCACCACCACAAGTCACATTCCCCCACCCAGAGTTGCTCAAGTTGAAGCCTCCGATAGGCGAAGAAGAAAGCCCTCCCGTGTTCGATTGCAAGCAAGGTGATCTAGACTTCAAGATCTTTAGCCTACACTCCAAGGATATTAGTTACTTGAAGGAGAAGGCAAAGGATGGGGGAGCCAAATCATCAACCACGAAAATCACCGGCTTCAATGTGATCACGGCTCACGTCTGGAGGTGCAAGGCCCTGTCGTGTGATGCCGAGAACAATAGGGATAGAGTGTCAATGGTGCTATACGCAGTGGACATCAGATCAAGGTTGGACCCTCCGCTACCACTTTCCTACTGTGGCAACGCAGTGCTAAGTGCTTATGCATCAGCAAAATGTTCAGAGCTGGAGGACAAGCCTTTCTCTAAGCTAGTGGACATGGTATCAGAGGGAGCGGCGAGAATGACCGACGAATACGCAAGATCAGCCATTGATTGGGGAGAGGTTTACAAAGGGTTTCCAAATGGGGAGTTCTTGCTTTCTTCATGGTGGAGATTAGGGTTTGATGAAGTGGTGTATCCATGGGGCAAGCCAAGGTATAGTTGCCCTGTGGTGTACCATAGAAAGGATATCATATTGTTATTCCCTGAAATTGGTGGGGCCAGCAGCAATGGGGTGAATGTTTTGGTTGCACTGCCTTCTAAGGAAATGGAGAAATTTCAAGCCCTATTTAATGAGTTCTTTGCTTGAATATAAGGGGAAATTGCGTTCATATGTTGAAGCTAGCCATTGGTCTGACATACGTATATGCAATATATGATTTCTTCTGTGTAATTCTAATCGATAGGGTCTCATTGGTAAGTGCTGCAAGATCTTTTTCATTGGAACCCATGGTTATGGACCGGACTCTTTATTTTAATATGGTGTTATATATAGTATTTTACTACTCATATGCACTCTGTATGTATAAAAATTGCTCTTACAAATCTGTTTGGAGTACATCAATTTGAAATAAAGTATTCGAACGGTTGTATGTGACATTAAGTTATGCATATTTTATATGCATTTTTTATTTGTAAATCAATTACCACATGGAATGTAATGGTGTTGTCAATAAAACGATTACGAATTATTACCTTGAGCATAATATATATATATATATATATTGGTGGAGAAATATTTTTGACGTGATCAATCTATCTTATTTGGAGTTATATTTTAACCGTAGCGTACCATTAGACCTAAATTTTCAAGTGTCTATATGAACGGAGCGGATCTTTTATCCACAATGGTGTGTCACATTATTGTGGATTGACAAGTGTCCATTTTAAAAAAATCTGTTAATAATAATTTAACTTAAATGGACATTTGTCAATCTCACAATGATGTGACACCATTGTGGTCCACCATTATCAGATAGAAAATCTATATTCTATTTGTCTAGAGCATTTTTAGCGTTCATAGAAGAATTTTAAAATAATATATACAGAGAAAATCTTATCTTTGGTACACTACAAGAAATGTGGCAACTGACCACCACTAAATTCAATGGTAAAAACTATGTTGATGTGGCCAAAGCACATTTGCCGCCACTTTTCAACGGCTAAAGAGCCATTTTTTCTGCAAGGGTGGCTGATACAATAACCACCACTTGTAGCCATGGCTTATGATTTGGCCATGATGAAGACCACGGCTAGAAAAGCAATGGCAAACATGTATTAAAATAACTCTTCTTTCACCATCCCTTAACAGTGGTGGTGGAAAAGTGCAACATATTTACATTTTTGTCCTTTTCTTTGTAAATAATGCTACTTTCACCATCTCTACCTAGTGGTGGTGGAAAAGAGCACCATATTTACATTTTTGCCCCTTTTGTAGAAGCTATTAGTCTTATTTTTGTTTTGCTGATATAATTGAATCGGGTATGGGACTGTATTTGAAATTAAAACTAAAAAGTAAAATATTGTCATTAAAATATAAAAATGCTCAGGCTCTTTAATTCATGAACATTTGCATCTAAACCAAAACAAAAAACAATAACTCCAAAGTATACAATAGAAATTTTTTCAATAGAAAAACTTTGAACATGGCCTTAAGTTTATCCCTTTGCCTGAAAAAAGAAGAAACAAAAAATAATACCATAAGATTAAAATAAAATTTTGTACTAAATAAGGACATAATGATAATGAATTGCATTAGTATTTGCGAGAGACTTAAATAAATTGTTGCATGCTAGGATAAAGTTCGTATTTCACTGTGTGCATATGTAAAGATATAACGAAGTAAAGTTAGAACCTTAGCGTAACAACGAAGCTTCTTTTCTGGAGCCTTGGATTATGTTTTCACATATTATTTGTACCTAAAAGAACAAAAAAAATACAAAGCAAAGACAACAAAACCACATGTGAATATGACATGCCATGGTAAATCAGTAACCAGATTGTTGCAATGAGTCTTTATTAGGAGTTGGTGGCTAACAATGATTATCTCGAAAGAAAATAGAAGCATATCTAACTAGGGTGACAACATTTATAAGTTCTATTTTCAAAAGAGAAGAGACTCTATGTGATCCCATTATCATGGAATCAATTTCTGTAATATTGTACTAGTAGCTGATAGATGGGATTTTTTTTACTCTCATCTCAAATTATAGACTAAAATGTTTCGAGTTTCCCCGCTTTCTTCCTTCCATGAAACAATATAATGCTTAACTTTTCAAGAATATAGATTGGCAAATAATAACAGATAGAGCAAACCAAGAAGTTATAAAATGCCCACTTGAAAAGATGATCAAAAAATAAATAAATTACGCATATATTGGCAAAGCAAGCCCAAAAAAATTATGTTTGTCCCTTTGCCTGAAAAAAGAAGAAACAAAAAATAATACCATAAGATTAAAATAAAATTTTGTACTAAATAAGGACATAATGATAATGAATTGCATTAGTATTTGCAAGAGACTTAAATAAATTGTTGCATGCTAGGATAAAGTTCGTATTTCACTGTGTGCATATGTAAAGATATAACGAAGTAAAGTTAGAACCTTAGCGTAACAACGAAGCTTCTTTTCTGGAGCCTTGGATTATGTTTTCACATATTATTTGTACCTAAAAGAACAAAAAAATACAAAGCAAAGACAACAAAACCACATGTGAATATGACATGCCATGGTAAATCAGTAACCAGATTGTTGCAATGAGTCTTTATTAGGAGTTGGTGGCTAACAATGATTATCTCGAAAGAAAATAGAAGCATATCTAACCAGGGTGACAACATTTATAAGTTCTATTTTCAAAAGAGAAGAGACTCTATGTGATCCCATTATCATGGAATCAATTTCTGTAATATTGTACTAGTAGCTGATAGATGGGATTTTTTTACTCTCATCTCAAATTATAGACTAAAATGTTTCGAGTTTCCCCACTTTCTTCCTTCCATGAAACAATATAATGCTTAACTTTTCAAGAATATAGATTGGCAAATAATAAAAGAGAGAGCAAACCAAGAAGTTATAAAATGCCCACTTGAAAAGATGATCAAAAAATAAATAAATTACGCATATATTGGCAAAGCAAGCCCAAAAAAATTATACCAGTTTGCACTCGGCTTTCCTTGCAGTTTGGTCCCAGTCCTAGCTGAATCATTATTTGACGTACTTGTACCAACGCTCATTGTGCTAGATGCACTAGATGAATCAGGTTCCTACAAAAAAAAAATTACATCAGAGATACATATAGAAATAATAAATTATCAGTTTGAGGTTTTTGTACCTGTCTATACTCAAACGGTCGAAATGTTGCTACAGATTGTCCAATAAATGGAGCTACAGGAAAGTGACGAAGTCCAAAGTATGAAACAACATTCTCTACAACTTCTTGAGTCATTTCCTCTCGTGTTTGAGACATCTTCTTTTCCATTTGTTCCATTAACCCTTTCATTTTCTCCCTTTCTTCCTTCATCTCATCTATTTCCTTTCTCATTTGCTCCTTTTCTCCCCTCATTTTCTCTTCTACTTCTTGAACCACTTCTTGAATTTTTTTCTTGATAACTTCATTTGAAGAGAGGGTATGTCGACGTTTAGATGGTTTGATGCCTCGGCCTGCACATTTTACACGTCCATGACCATCTTCTCCCATGAACTCAATCCATACCCTCTCTTCTAACTCTGCAGTGCGTTCTGCCTCTGGCACTCGAGATATGCTATCTCTCATTTGCTTCTATTTTTCAAAGAAAACATTGCACATGATTATTACACTATAAAGTATATGAATTAAATAAAATACTTAAATCTAAAATACTTACGATAAGGTTAGATGTTTCTGGAGTAACCGGACGAGACTCACAGAATATGTCTATACGAGATGGAAACTTTCCTTCGATCAATAAAATCTGCAGTACCGTAAAAAACTAATCAATGAGACTTTAACAAATTATCTGGACAAAAGTTAAGAGAACCAAAATCAACTTTTTTCTTTAGTTCAAGAATCGGGGTACGCCCTAAGTTGTGATGGAATTTGTGTTGAGCTATGTTCTGGGTATTTCTTTCTGCTTCTTCTTGTGATCACAAGTTAAGCACATTATTAGCACTTAACATCAACATTTGTATATGTCAAATATCTAGCATTTTCCATTACCCGTGTTTCTACTAATTTCCAGTAGTCTACTAGATATTTAAATTGTTTTGGAGGAACGAGATCTACCGTAAGATCCTTTAACTTCTCAGGGTCATTTTGGTAGGGCCTGAAATACTTTTTCTTCAATTCATACTTCCCTTGTTTCCATTTCTCATTGAAGTCCTCAAGAACATAACTTTTAGCCTCTTTAGGAAGGGTAGTGTTCTCCTGCATTACAAGTTATTCTAGTGAAAAAGTGATGAAGACTAAAGAAATGTATGTCGTCAAAATTTCTGCTTAAACCGTACCTTTACTTCACTCCAAAGGTCGTCAAGGAGAAGCTGGGGCATACAATCGAATGATGTATAGATGAGAGGAAATCTATATGCATTCCGAGCCATAACTCCAAGTTGTGTTTTAAACTCAACTCTATCTTGCCCATCAATCTCTCCATCAAGAGTAATGACACGAAAAATCCTTACGTGTATAAAACAGCAAGTGGACTGGTCGTGTGTAGTAATAGAATGGATATTAAGTCCGGAATGTCGAACCCACAGAGACTCGTATTTTAAATTAACAAGTTTAAAGCAATTGAATTAAATTAAAAGATTTTTGATTAATTGACAGTAGAAAGGTAAAAACTAAGACTTAACAATTTGATTGAGATTCTTATATGAGAAAGCAACTAAGGCACATGCGTCAACCTTTATTATTTGTAAATATATATGAGTGATTCTTCTAATTATTAGACTATTATTGCTTTGGTGGAAAAAACCTTAAATAATTATTACCCGATCTCTCGGCTGTAATAATCCTATGATTACGTGACGGTTCTCTAAATATATCTATCCGAGAATCAAATCATTAACCATGCATTCAAGTTCTAGAATTTCCCCGGATTAATTCGGCTAACAGCACCCGGAAATCTATACCTATCTCTAGGAGCAATTCCTCATGTTTTTCGGATGATGTGTTAATTCCTTTGAACCCTAATATATATTCTCTCAAATAATAAATTAGGCTAATTAGCAAACATATGTTGATCAAGCATACGATTGGAATAAAAGCATAAAATTAACACACAAAACAATAATAGAATTAAAATGAACAATCACTTCATATATATAAACTCATAAAATTGGCATTCACATGGCCTTAGTTTGATTAATTTAGTTCATAATTATAATTGGAAAAACAATTAAAAACATAGAATTGTTCATAGACAAATATTCTGAAAATAAAAAGCTCCTTGTTAATAATTGATGAACTCGTGTTGAATCGTCGTTCTCTTCGTCTTGCTCGTTTCTTTGCTCCAATCTCCTCTCTAGCTGCCAATTTCGAACCTCTCCTTCTTGTTGTAAGAGAAAGTATCCTATTTGAGTGTAGTGTTAGTGTGTTTTGTGTTGTTGTGTGTTGGGTTCTTTTGACATGAAACAACACCCCTATTTATATTAGTATGCACTAGAGGATAACAACTAATATACACTAAAAGAATACAAATGGGGTACACAAAGCACATGCCTAAAGGAAGACAACTAATGTTCATCATGAACATAAGTAAAAACCCACACTACACATGCCCAAAAGTAGACAACTATCAGCATTATAAATGAAAGGGGCACACAACACATGCATTACAATCATTAAAGGAGGCAACTAATGGTCTTTAGTTGTCAAAAGTTTCTAAGATTCGTCCAGCTGCCCGTAGCATTTTTCCTTCTGCGCAGAAATAGTGTTTTCTTTATAACGTTTTCCTCCGATCTTAGATTCAAGTGATTCAAGTTCTCACGTGAAGGTAAGACATAGATCTACAGCTTTGTAGAAGAACACGTTCTCAGATTCGGCGTCCAAAATACAGAATTATGGCATTTTCTTCCAGCTGATTTCTCTATTGTTATGATTTTTACCTTGAATTCATTTAAAACACAAATCAAAGCCACAAGTGGTAAAATTCATACATATTTGAACCTAAACCATGAAATTATTGACCTCTCAAATGTGTAAAACTCACACTTATCAACACCCCCAAACTTAACATTGATCGTCCGCGAGCAATTGAAAAAAAGAAAACTAAGATTTAAACAACATCAAGAAAAAGGGTAAAACAAAAACAAAAGATAGCTCACTTTCGTAGAGATCACGATTGCATTTAGCGTATGCAACAAGCCTTTAAATCTCAATTTTACCAAAAGAGGACGAGTGTTGTCTCGTGAGGGTTTGCAGATGATATACCCACAAAATCCAACCAAATTTTAGTCCCTTTATCAACGCGAATCAACTTAATCAATAAGAAACCCATAGCATAAAAATCGACTGTTAAAGCTCAAAAAATTTTATACACATATCAAAAACTTGCTCATGTTACACCTTGACTCGAATAAAGACCTCCAAAGGGTGTAGTGATTGTAAGTGTAAGGCATTATAGTCAAGTGGCATTCTTACCAAATTTCAGACATTAATCCCATATTTTATTAACCGTCGATCAATCCTAAAGTACAAGCCTCATAGAAACTTAATAACCACTTAAATTTCATTACTTAATCCAGTTAAACCTTAAACTCATATGAAACTTCCATTTAAATTTATTAAGGTTAGGTCATGTGCAATGTTTTATTCTTTTAGGCTTTCTATGACACCCATGTATCGAGCTTTGGATCAATGACTCCCAAACTAGATAGTTTTAGGGCATTAAGTGTTAAGACACTCCTTGCGGATTTAATCACTCGAGTGCCAAAGACCACGAAATAAAACTAGACCTTTCATTCATTTTCAACCTAAATTGGCTTGAGCAAAGCTCAAATTAGCATGACAGTACAGTATATAGGCATGTTGCTTTTCACCTCCAGTACATATCAGCCTGACTTTATAGTCATACCAATCATCAACCTTTTTCATTAATTATTAGGTATACGAAGCAACTACTCAACTCGTGACCTTAAGAAGAATCTAAGTTAACATTTTTGGGAGAAAGTCTTTAAGTGTTTCAGGATGATTATCCACTTGACTCCTCTACCATCGACTTATCGTGCATTTGTGATTCTTCTTATGGAAATTCTACTCTAATCTAGGGTCCCATGAGCAAAGTGAAGACATGTGTATTCCAACATAAAATATATATATATATATATATATATTCATGCCATCGAACTTACATTAATTAGTTTCATTGCATCAATTTGGGGACTAAAAATTAAAAATTTCAAGCTTAAAATGAATCACCTACATGAACATTCAAAAGTATCAAAAAATATTATTACCCTTAAACACCCCCAAACTTATTCCTAACATTGCCCTCAATGTTACATCTAGATTCAAACCAAGAAAAGGAGTAAAAGAAATACTTACAAAACTGGAAAGCTTAAAAAGCAAACCGAAGAGTAGTCGGTTGAGTCGAAAATCAAGGCGATCCTATCAGAATGCTCAACATAAATTGGACTCCCCTACTCACGCTTTTCCATGTGCTCAAAAAGAAGATAAAAATGTTGCAAAATTTAAGAACAATTCAACAGTAATACCCCTAAACTTATTCAACAGTTACACTTCAGCCCCAGAACAATCAAAACTCATCACAATACAAAACAATCACCACAAGCATTAATAGCAACAAACAATCACACAAGCCCCAAACGGCTATGTATGTACAAAAATAAGAAAGACGAGCAAAACCAACCTCCTGGACATAAACTTTCAAAAATACTTTCTGACTCTCACGTCCGTATGTGGGAGGCAGTAATGAAATATATATATATATATATATTATTTTTTTTTCTCGAACCATTTTCCTGTAACAAAACAACCAAGACGAAATGAAAGATTAAAATGCAAAAATGAAATCAAACTAGACGCT
The DNA here is from genome assembly GCA_019426215.1 of Buddleja alternifolia. Classification (NCBI taxonomy): domain Eukaryota; kingdom Viridiplantae; phylum Streptophyta; class Magnoliopsida; order Lamiales; family Scrophulariaceae; genus Buddleja; species Buddleja alternifolia. Next base: position 1,551,515 of record CM033395.1, read on the forward strand.
AAAAGAAATATATATATATATATATATATATAAATAAAAAAAATAAGAAAAGTAAGAAACATGGGTTGCCTCCCAAGAAGCGCTTGTTTATAGTCAATAGCTCGACTGTTCAGAATCGAATTAAGTCGATGGCTCTTGGAACTTGATAGACGAGATGTCTGCGTTCCAATCAGTTCCCCAGTAATATTTCAACCTGTGTCCATTGTTCAAGAATACTTGTCCATCACCTGTAATGAGCTCCACAGCCCCTGATGAATACACTCGTGTGACTCGAAATGGTCCTGACCAACGAGATTTAAGTTTTCCCGGAAAAAGTTTGAGTCTTGAATTATACATCAGAACCAATTCGCCTTCCTTGAATTCCCGTGACAAGATATGCTTGTCGTGCCACTTCTTAGTCCGTTCCTTGTATAGCTTGGCATTCTCGTATGCCTCATGTCTCCACTCCTCGAGCTCATTCAGTTGATAGCCGCTTGTTACCTACAGAACCTGCATCGAAATTAAGGAATTTGATAGCCCAATAAGCACGATGTTCAAGTTCAACAGGTAAGTGACAAGCTTTTCCAAATACAAGGCGATATGGGGACATGCCAATAGGGGTTTTAAAAGCAGTAGGGTAAGCCCACAATGCATCATCTAATTTCAGAGACCAATCAGTTCGATGACTATTTACCATTTTTTCTAAAATCCTTTTTATTTCCCTATTAGATACTTCGACTTGCCCACTAGTTTGAGGGTGATAAGGGGTCGAGATTTTATGTTTAACACCATATTTGTTCAACAAATTTTCAAATTGCTTGTTACGAAAGTGTGTACCTCCATCACTTATGATTGCTCTAGGTGTACCAAATCGAGTAAAAATTTGTTTCTTAAGAAATCTAAGAACCACCCTAGCATCATTAGTCTGCAAAGCCTCGGCTTCGACCCATTTAGACACATAGTCGGCAGCAACAAGAATGTATTTATTAGAACACGAACTAGGAAAAGGACCCATAAAATCAATACCCCACACATCAAATAGTTCGCATTCAAGCACAGTGTTCATTGGCATTTCGTGTCGTCTAGAAATGTTACCTACCCTTTGACATCGATCACAAGATTTAACATAAGCATAAGCATCCCTAAACAGAGTAGGCCAGAAAAAACCTGATTGTAGAACCTTGGCAGCAGTCTTAGCAGGCCCGAAGTGACCTCCTAATGGCATGTCATGGCAGTGAGCCAGGACAGATGCCATTTCTTCCTCAGGTATACATCTTCTGATAATTCCCTCTACACCAATTTTAAATAAGTAGGGCTCTTCCCACAAATATTGCCTAGCATCGTGTAAAAACTTCTTTCTTTGATGAAAGGTTAGATCAGGTGGTAAAATTCCAGCTACTAAATAGTTAGCAAAGTTAGCATACCAAGGTACTGAAATAGAAGAAAGAGCAAAAAGTTGCTCATCAGGGAATTCATCTCTTATTGGGATCTTATCCATTCCCTCATCCACTAACTCGAGCCTAGAGAGGTGATCAGCTACTACATTCTCAGAGCCTTTTTTATCTTTGATTTCTAAGTCAAACTCTTGTAGTAATAAAATCCACCTTAGCAGTCTAGGTTTGGCATCTTTTTTAGCAAGCAAGTACTTCAATGCAGAATGATCAGTGTACACGATAACTTTGTTAAGCACAAGATAAGAATGAAATTTGTCAAAGACAAAGATAACAACTAGAAGCTCTTTTTCAGTGGTAGCATAATTGAGTTGAGCTTCATTTAAGGTACGACTAGCATAGTATATAGCATGAAAGCTTTTACCCTTCTTTTGACCAAGTACAGCTCCTACGGCTGTGTCGCTCGCGTCACACATCAACTCAAATGGAAAACTCCAGTCGGGAGCAGCCATCACGGGTGCTGAGATCAATTTTTCCTTTAAAGTGAGGAAAGCCTGCATACATGCATCATCAAAATCAAATACTGCATCTTTCATGGTCAAGTTAGACAGAGGTTTAGCGATTTTGGAAAAATTAGCAATAAAACACCTATAAAACCCGGCATGCCCTAGAAAACTTCGCACGGCTTTGACTGTGGTGGGTGGTGGGAGATTGGCTATCACTTCAATTTTTGCTCGATCCACCTCAATCCCCTTCTTGGCTATCTTATGGCCTAGAACAATGCCTTCTTGTACCATGAAGTGGCACTTTTCCCAATTCAAGACTAAATCAGTATCCTCACATCTCTGCAACACGAGGGTTAGATTGTGCAAACATCTATCATAGCTTGAGGCAAACACAGAAAAGTCATCCATGAAGATTTCAATACATTGTTCGATCATGTCATGAAATATAACCATCATGCATCTTTGAAAAGTAGCAGGTGCATTACATAAACCAAAAGGCATCCGTCTATAAGCAAAAGTGCCATAAGGACAAGTGAAAGTGGTTTTCTCTTGATCCTCAGGTGCAACGGCAATTTGGTTATAGCCGGAATACCCATCCAAAAAACAATAATATTCATGCTCAGCTAATCTTTCTAACATTTGATCGATAAAGGGAAGTGGGAAATGGTCTTTTCGGGTACATTCATTCAATTTTCTATAATCGATGCAAACCCTAAAACCAGTGACAATTCTAGATGGAATCAACTCATTATTATCATTAAGAACGACTGTCGTACCTCCCTTCTTTGGCACTACCTGAGTTATACTTACCCATGAGCTATCAGAGATAGGAAAAATGATTCCAGCATCGAGTAACTTGATTACCTCTTTCTTCACCACTTCTTGAATTTGAGGATTTGACCTCCTTTGTGGTTGTATGGTGGGCTTTGAGCTCTTTTCCATCAGGATCTTGTGCATGCAAATGGCCGGACTAATCCCCTTGATATCAGCAATCTTCCATCCAAAGGCCCTTTTGTGCTCCTTCAACACCTTTAATAACTTTGCTTCTTGTGGCTCTGTAAGAGAAGAAGAAATAATCAGTGGCAAAGTTTCATTATCACTTAAATAAACATATTTAAGATGTGAAGGTAAGGCTTTTAGATCAAGAATCGGTGGTTCCTTAATGGATGGTTTGGATTTGCTGACAGTGGCTGATCCAACATCTCAAATTTCCTTATGATGGCACATTGTGTACGCCTCTCCAAACTATGGACAGCCGTCAGTTGTCTATCATCTGCTGACTCAGCATCCTTACATTTCATTATGCATATTTCAAGTGGATCGTCAGAGATGTTTTCCTGAAAATGCTCGAAAATCAAAGGATCACAAACATCTATTTGCAAACACGACTCGTCATCACCGACATGCTTTAAAACCTTGAAGACGTCAAAAGTAACTCTCTCTGCTCCCACATTTAAAGTTAACTTACCATTTGCTACATCGATCATAGCTTTACCTGTGGCTAGGAAAGGTCTTCCTAGGATGAGAGGAACTTCGACGTCTTCTTCCATTTCTAGAACCACGAAGTCCACCAGAAAGTAAAATTTGTCAACTTGCACGATCACATCCTCTATGATTCCCTTCGGGTGTTTGATAGATCGATCTGCAAGTTGAAGACTCATCGAGGTTGGCTTTGGACTTCCCAAGCCCAATTTCTGAAACAACGAGTATGGGAGAAGGTTTATGCTAACCCCTGAATCACACAACACTCGGTCAAATTTGAGTTGCCCGATTGTGCATGGGATCGTGAGGCTCCCTGGATCTTTGAGTTTCTTTGGCAACTTATTCAATACTACTGCTGAGCATGCTTCTGTCAAACACACCGTTTCATTCCCTTCCCACTTTTGCTTGTTTGAGAGAATATCCTTGAAAAACTTGATGTAATTGGGCATCTGCAAAATTGCATCAATAAAAGGAATGTTAATTCTAACTTCTCGAAGAATTTCTAAGATCCTAAGAAAGCTCTTATCCATTTCTTTTTTATTCTTTTTATGTGCGAAGGGAAAGGGGAGACGTATTTCAACTGGTTTAGAAGAAGAAGGAGATAAAGTTTCGGTAAAATTCTGTTCTGCCTCTGACGTATGGATAGTGGATTTTCCCACGTTCGTATGTTGACCGGTCAACGTCTGGACTACATTTTGGTCACATCTGGACTGTGGAGGCAGCGTGTTCAAATCTTCGAGATTTTCCAACGTTCGGACATTGCTTTCATGTTTGGGCGTTGGCTTCTGGGGAGGTGCATTTTTCACCTCTTTGCCACTACGGAGGGTAACGGCATGGCGTTGTTCCTTCGGATTCTTCTCTGTATCGCTTGGAAGTGTCCCGGGTGCTCTTACTCCAGCATCATTTGATAATTGTGCAAATTGATGCTGCAACTCTTTCATTCCCGTCATAACACCTTGTAACATCAATCGAAGCTCTGCAAATGATTCGTCCGATTTTTGCATGTGAGCATCTAATCTTTCTTCGACAGTGGGAGTTCTTGGAATTTGACCTTGTGGCTTAAAATTCCCAGGCTTCTGAGCTTGATTGTTGTAAAACGGAGGCCTCGGTGCATTCTGTGCCGGATTTGGCCTTTTTGGGAAATTCGTGGGTATGTGAAAGTTCAATTGAGGTTTGTTTGAATTTCCAACATAATTCACATTCCCGATGGCTAGCTCTGATTCGGCATCTTGTTCTACCTCTTGAGCAACGGCAACCCTTCGGGATTGTGGAATAATCTCATCATCATCTTCAGGATACAATTCATCCTCCCGTGCCATCTGCTCTAGCTTTGCCCACACTGTTCTGCTATTGAGACCTAAAAGATCACCACCGGCTCCTGCATTAAGTATGTGACGAATCTGAGACCGGACTCCATTAAAGAAGTGTAGTACTCGCTCGTCTCTAGAATAATTGTGATCGGGGCATTTTCGAAGCAGACCCTTGTATCTTGCCCATGCTGATGCTAACGATTCATCCCGTCTTTGCTTAAAACCCTTGATCTCGCTTCTCAACTCGTTAATCCTTGATGGAGGGAAAAACTTGTTGAGAAACTCCTCGACTAACTCACCCCACGTTTCAATGGATTGCGGGGGCAATGACTTGTACCACAGGGTCCCTTTATCCTTAAGCGAGAAATGGAATAATCTGAGGCGGATGGCATCATGATCTCTTGGGTGAAATTGCATAGTAGTCAACACATCATTGAAGTGCTCCAGATGGTCATGAGGCGACTCTTTTTGATCACCATAAAATTGTTCCGCCTGAACCATGTTGAACATGTGAGGTGGAATATGGAAGTTTGGTGTGGCAAAATTGGGGAACACAACAGGCCTCGGCGTAGTGTGTACACGTGGTGGTTGATTACCGCGAACTGATGGGGGTGGTGCCGGAGGTGCCGGTTGCATGGATTGAAACAAATTTTGAAACCATTCCCTATTCTCGGGAAGATTCATGTCAGGGAAATTTCCAGCCATAACTCGTTTTCTTAAGTTTTCTTGAAACGTTCGATCGATCTCGGGATCAAATTCCTCTAAACCCTTTCCTGAGATTCTGGTCATTCACCACAAAAATACCCTGTTTAAACAAAGAAGTAAACCACAAGAATTTAGAGCTAGAAGATAAAATTAAAAAGAATTGATAAAAGAAAGTAAACTAAAAATTGCAATAAACTTACAAACTAAAACAAAACAAGTCCCCGGCAACGGCGCCAAAAACTTGACACGAAAAATCCTTACGTGTATAAAACAGCAAGTGGACTGGTCGTGTGTAGTAATAGAATGGATATTAAGTCCGGAATGTCGAACCCACAGAGACTCGTATTTTAATTAACAAGTTTAAAGCAATTGAATTAAATTAAAAGATTTTTGATTAATTGACAGTAGAAAGGTAAAAACTAAGACTTAACAATTTGATTGAGATTCTTATATGAGAAAGCAACTAAGGCACATGCTTCAACCTTTATTATTTGTAAATATATATGAGTGATTCTTCTAATTATTAGACTATTATTGCTTTGGTGGAAAAAACCTTAAATAATTATTACCCGATCTCTCGGCTGTAATAATCCTATGATTACGTGACGGTTCTCTAAATATATCTATTCGAGAATCAAATCATTAACCATGCATTCAAGTTCTAGAATTTCCCCGGATTAATTCGGCTAACAGCACCCGAAAATCTATACCTATCTCTAGGAGCAATTCCTCATGTTTTTCGGATGATGTGTTAATTCCTTTGAACCCTAATATATATTCTCTCAAATAATAAATTAGGCTAATTAGCAAACATATGTTGATCAAGCATACGATTGGAATAAAAGCATAAAATTAACACACAAAACAATAATAGAATTAAAATGAACAATCACTTCATATATATAAACTCATAAAATTGGCATTCACATGGCCTTAGTTTGATTAATTTAGTTCATAATTATAATTGGAAAAACAATTAAAAACATAGAATTGTTCATAGACAAATATTCTGAAAATAAAAAGCTCCCTGTTAATAATTGATGAACTCGTGTTGAATCATCGTTCTCTTCGTCTTGCTCGTTTCTTTGCTCCAATCTCCTCTCTAGCTGCCAATTTCGAACCTCTCCTTCTTGTTGTAAGAGAAAGTATCCTATTTGAGTGTAGTGTTAGTGTGTTTTGTGTTCTTGTGTGTTGAATTCATTTAAAACACAAATCAAAGCCACAAGTGGTAAAATTCATACATATTTGAACCTAAACCATGAAATTATTGACCTCTCAAATGTGTAAAACTCACACTTATCAAGTAAGCTCCAACTGAAGCTTTCCGTCTTTATTCCATCTTGCAATAGGTTTGCTTCGACCTCTACCCTTTTTCAAATGAGCAGATGTGTTTACGTTGGAACCTGAAATGATAATTTTAACAATATTAATCAACAAACAACATGAGTGACTGTAGCAAGGAATCGTTATGTTGCAATGTAAATTTAATGTCTTCTATCAAGAACATATCCGGGAAATTTCTGTTACATGTCTATCCTGGTGAAACCTTAATCACAGAAATGTGGCTGTATCAGGTGAAATGTGCAGAGTGTATCAGGTGAAGGTCAAAGAACGAAACAGGGTTGTGCTTTCTGGCTTTGTAACTCTTAGTCGCCTTGGCTCTTCTCTCTAATCCCTCACATTGCAAACTAGCTTTGTGGATTATGAGCTTTTAACGTATTATGGACTGGATGAAATAAAAGTTAAAAGTTTTACCTATATACACATGAATTCTCCACTTTTCTTCAAAAAGTAAAACAGATAGTTTTGTAATCGGCTACTTTCATTCTTTGTAAGATTGTCAAAATGCTCAAAAGGATTTTATTGAGCATTTGTTCCAAAGTAATTACAGAAAATGAATATGAACCTTTCTCTATCTCATCATTATCATGAAATTCTGAAATCCAAAATGCGAATTTATCACCCAAAATAAAAAAACATTCCCTATGTCACTAATTCAAAGAATTTATGGAATTCAAGCAATTTCAATCTTCACATTTAGTACTTGAAAGAATTTAACCTGAGCACGAGGGAAAATCAGCTCTATTATGATGTTCTATTGGAACAAATGGAGCACAATGACTATGGTTCGAATTCCCATTGGCATGGAAAATATCTCCTGAAAATCATACATTATAGATGATCAAGTTGACAAATGAGATAAGACTAATACTTTCACCATATCTTTAAAGTTCAGTGGATACTATAAAGTTACTATAAACCATTTTTTATGAATAAATGAAGTAACCTGAGCAAGATGGTAAATCAGACACATGATGTTCGGCTGGGAAGTATGGTGCGGGATGCCCAATGTTATGGCAATCCTCTAATGGATTAACTGAGATACCTACCATAAAAATGACAATCCTTTTATACATGTTGATTGACAAGTTTAAATAACACTTTAAGATAAAACTAAAATAAGTACCTGAGCTACTAGAATGACTAGCATCATGAAGTGGTAAACTTGAAGTAGATCCAAATCGAGATCGAAGGTGAACTCGTCGTCCTCTATCCCTTGAAGGAGAGTCTTACATAGCAGATGACCCAGCCCTCTCGCGTATGACATCGATTACTGATCTCCCACTACGCTTTCTTTTTCCAGCCATGAAGAAACTACATATCATTAATAAGCAAACACATTAATAATCACGCCAAAAATAGATCAATTATCAGAAATTAACTTTTTTCAATCCTTATGTAAATATAATAGAAACATGTTCATAAGCATATTTTTCTACCATTGATAATAAGAGTAGATCAAATGTCACATTCATCTTGTACATCTTCATCATCATTGTCATCAATCTCAAAGGCTTCGACCCCTTCTCTCACCCCAATTACCATCTCCAACTATTGGACGATCATCCAGTTCAAGTGGTATATGTATTTCAACTTGCCGCTCCCAAGAATATATATCAAAATTATCTCTTCTATTCATTTTGACAACTAATTTCCAATCTGACTCTAGCGGTTCATCAACATACCAAACTTGCTCAGCTTGAGTTGAAAGAATGTATGGTTCATCTGAATACTCTCTGCCGGTATACATAACATGGTTGAAATTTACCAATGTGAACTTGAACTGGTCAACCGGTAGCCCCTTTTCATTGTTAACCCAATCGCACTTAAACAAGTTGTAGTGCAAATTACTCGAATAATAAATCTTAATAATGTCTGTCAGAACTCCGTAGTAATGGATGGCCCCAGTTTGAAGCCTCCTGTCCTTGGAACTAGCATAGCAACTTGTATATGCACTACAAAACACTCCACTATTTTGTGTTTTCTTTCGTGTATCTAGAGATTTTACACGAAACCGAAATCTATGTACAACACAAGACTTGTGTCTCCGTCCCCAATCATTTGGGCCTTTAGACAATGTGATGATGTCTTCTGGTAATGTGTCCCCCGAAGTAATCCTCAATTTCTCAATCTGTTTCATATTAAATAAAATATAATGACTAAGTTTAAGTAGTGCTTTTCAAAATTGTTACTACAAACATAAATATATATATATATATATATATGTATATTATATCTATATGTATTGTTTATATCTACTCACATAGTCCTTGAACCACTCATGAAATTTTTCATGATGAAGACGCTCAATTTCTTTTACACTAGCACGAGGAAAGTCGCTTTTTAGTTGAGATATGTGTAGACTGTTCATCAAGAATGATTAGTTCAGGAATTTTATCTATATGATAAAGCTTTCAGAGTACAAACAACATACCTTCTATAACTTTTCACAACATCTGAATTTTGAAGGACGTAGCGGTGAGCTTGAACCCAAGTGACATGGTTGAGATGAAATTCTTTTCCATTTCCTATGAGATGACCCATGTCACTATCCCCATCATAATTTCGAGGAGAATTGTTAGCATTAGTCTTCACATCATTGAGATATCGAGAGCAAAATGTCATGCACTCTTCAAGGATGTACCCCTTCGCAATTGAGCCCTCTGGATGAGCTTTATTGCGCATGTATTTTTTTAAGGTCATAAGAAACCTATTTTACAAAATAATTACCCAATACTAATATTAAAAACCAATAAAACAAATAATATCTATAATATAAAGAAAAATAGTAAAACAAACCTTTCAATAGGATACATCCACCTATATTGGACTGCACCGCCAATTAAAGCTTCCTCTGCCAAATGAATAGGTAAATGTTCCATAATGTCAAAGAATGATGGAGGGAAGATTCTCTCCAAATGGCAGAGTGTAACTGCAATTCGATCTTGAATCTTTTCCAACTCTAACCTATCATTTACCTTGGAACAAAGCTGCCTAAAAAAGGTTGATAGTTCAATCAACACTTCAACTACATGCTTTGGCAAAGCCTTGCGTATAGCAATTGGAAGTAAGTTTTGCATCAATACATGGTTGTCATGGCTCTTAAGACCCCATATTGTTCGTTTCTCAATTTGTATACACTTCGAAATATTGGAGGCATATCCATCAGGGGCCTTTATGGACTTTAAGACCTTACAAAATGTGTCTTGCTCGCTCAAACCCATGTTACAAGGACCGGGTGGCAAACACCATCTTCCACTTGCACGTTTAAAAGCATGTAAAGGTTTTCTGACTCCAAGTTTGGCAAGTTCATGCCGAGCATTCAAGTTGTCTTTAGTCTTACCTTTAACATTTAACAATGTAAAAATCACATTATCACACACATTCTTTTCAATGTTCATGACATCAAGATTATGACGTATCATATTGTGCTTCCAGTACTGTAATTCAAAGAAGATACTCGCTTCTTCCAGTGTCTATGATTTTCGACGTTATAATCTCCCATGACTCTTTTTTTCAAATCCTCATTTTTATACTCCGTAAGAACACCATTCTGATCTAATTGTCATAGTACATCAATGCCTGACAATCTTTTTGGTGCAGCACCCCATTCCATGGTACCATCAAAGGATGTTGTATCTCTGTGAAATCTGTGTCTTATATTCAAGAACCGACGATGATAAGTATACGAGTACTTTCGTGCAATCTCTAATCGTCGGCACATTGTCTCCATTCCACAACAAGGACACCCTTTGTCAGTTTTCGTACCCCACTCGGAAAGCATGGTATAACCAGGCAAGTCACTGATGGTCCAAATTAAAGCTGCTTTCAACATAAACATCTCATTTCTTGATATATCATAAGTTTCAACACCGTTATCCCATAATTCTTTCAATTCCTTAATCAATGGCTACAAGTATACATCTATTTTGTTCCCAGGTCCTTTAGGGCCATCGATAAGCACGGATAATATAAAATTATCCTTTCTCATGCATATCCATAGAGGCAAATTATATGGGATTAACACAACAGGCCAGGTGCTATGACTTACATTCATAAGCTTAAAAGGGCTAAATCCATCGGCAGCTAGCCCTAATCTGACATTACGACTGTCACTAGAAAAATCAATATTGTTCTCATCAAAGTCCTTCCATGCCAAAGAATCAGCAGGATGCCTAAACTTTCCATCATCCACTCGCTTTTCTGCATGCCATCTCATAAGTGAAGATGTATGTGATGACATAAAAAAATTTTGCAGTCGAGGCTTCAATGGGAAGTACCGCATTTCTTAGCAGATATCTTTCTATCAGATTCTTTATATCTCGAAACCCCACATATTTCACATGCCTCAAGCATGACATCTTCACCCTTGAACAACATACAATTATTTGGGCATACATCCCATGTCTCGTAGGTAAAGCCTAAATCATTAGTAATTTTATTTGCCTCATCAAATCTTTTGGCAAGTTCACACCTTGAGGAAATGCTTTTTTAAACAACTTAAGGAGTGTAGTAAATGACTTATTAGTCCACCCGGAGCTCACTTTTAAATTCAATAGGCTAGCAGTAAATGATAACTTTGTGAACTCATAACACCCAGGATACAAGTCACGACTTGCATCATCTAGCAACTGGTAAAACTTCAATGTTTCCTGGTTTGCCCCACTTAAATGATCACCCTCTCTACTTTGGCTATCGTCTCTTGAGTCAACATGCGTATGTCCCATTCCCATTGCCTCATAAACTAACCCGACCATATTCTCCTATTTCACCTTCTAACCTCGATGTATCATGTCTCTTTATAGGTTCGTATGATTCTCCATGATAAATCCAATTTTTGTAGTTTGTAGAGACCATTGAAAAAGCAATCATCGCGAACATCTCTTCGACACTTGGAATATCGATTTGAACACTTCTCACAAGGACATTAACTTT